>OV883992.1:205000-207500 GCA_930367275.1 Bombus pratorum
TTAAAAGCGTTACAAGGTATCGAAATTTTGTGTGAAATCGTTATGTACAGACGTAATCTAGTCGAATGTAACGATTTCACTTTATTTTTTTGAAAAAATTTGTCCGCCGGACCAACATGACCGGACGTTGGAACTTTGAAATTTTTCGCACCGTTCAGAAAGTACCGAAAGTTCCGATCGAAATAACTCGCTTAAAAGCGTTACAAGGCATCGAAATTTTGTGTGAAATCGTTATGTACAGACGTAATCTAGTCGAATGTAACGATTTCATTTTATTTTTTTGAAAAATTTTGTCCGCCGGACCAACATGACCGGACGTTGGAACTTAGAAATTTTTCGCACCGCTCCGAAAGTACCGAAAGTTCCGATCGAAATAACTCGCTTAAAAGCGTTACAAGGTATCGAAATTTTGGGTGAAATCGTTATGTACAGACGTAATCTAGTCGAATGTAACGATTTCATTTTATTTTTTTGAAAAATTTTGTCCGCCGGACCAACATGACCGGACGTTGGAACTTAGAAATTTTTCGCACCGCTCCGAAAGTACCGAAAGTTCCGATCGAAATAACTCGCTTAAAAGCGTTACAAGGTATCGAAATTTTGTGTGAAATCGTTATGTACAGACGTAATCTAGTCGAATGTAACGATTTCATTTTATTTTTTTGAAAAATTTTGTCCGCCGGACCAACATGACCGGACGTTGGAACTTAGAAATTTTTCGCACCGCTCCGAAAGTACCGAAAGTTCCGATCGAATTAACTCCGTTAAAAGTGTTACGAGGTACGAATATTTTTGCATAAATCGACGTAACTCGACGAATTACGTCGGGATTAAGCGTTTTTATAGTCGGCAGAATGTTTAAAAAAAGTTCGAACCGAGGCGACCGGTCGTTGGAACATAGAAAAATTCCGAGCCGGTACGTTGGCACTTAGAAAATTTCCGAGAGCGAAAAAGTTTTTTCGAATTAACTCCGTTAAAAGTGTTACGAGGTACGAATATTTTTGCATAAATCGACGTAACTCGACGGGATACGTCGGGATTAATGGCTTTTTTCCGTCTGAGAACGATTTTTATACTCGGACCTATGCGGCCGGTCGTTCGAACTTAGAAAATTTTCGGACCGAACGCGTTTTTTCGAGTTATCTCGCTTAAAAGCGTTACGAGGTACGAATATTTTTGCATAAATCGACGTAACTCGACGAATTACGTCGGGATTAAGCGTTTTTATCGTCGGCAGAATGTTTAAAAAAAGTTCGAACCGAGGCGACCGGTCGTTGGAACATAGAAAAATTCCGAGCCGGTACGTTGGCACTTAGAATATTTCCGAGAGCGAAAAAGTTTTTTCGAATTAACTCCGTTAAAAGTGTTACGAGGTACGAATATTTTTGCATAAATCGACGTAACTCGACGAGATACGTCGGGATTAATGGTTTTTTCCGTCTGAGAACGATTTTTATACTCGGACCTATGCGGCCGGTCGTTCGAACATAGAAAATTTTCGGACCGAACGCGTTTTTTCGAGTTATCTCGCTTAAAAGCGTTACGAGGTACGAATATTTTTGCATAAATCGACGTAACTCGACGAATTACGTCGGGATTAAGCGTTTTTATCGTCGGCAGAATGTTTAAAAAAAGTTCGAACCGAGGCGACCGGTCGTTGGAACTTGGAAAAATTCCGAGCCGGTACGTTGGCACTTAGAAAATTTCCGAGAGCGAAAAAGTTTTTTCGAATTAACTCCGTTAAAAGTGTTACGAGGTACGAATATTTTTGCATAAATCGACGTAACTCGACGAGATACGTCGGGATTAATGGTTTTTTTCCGTCTGAGAACGATTTTTATACTCGGACCTATGCGGCCGGTCGTTCGAACTTAGAAAATTTTCGGACCGAACGCGTTTTTTCGAGTTATCTCGCTTAAAAGCGTTACGAGGTACGAATATTTTTGCATAAATCGACGTAACTCGACGAATTACGTCGGGATTAAGCGTTTTTATCGTCGGCAGAATGTTTAAAAAAAGTTCGAACCGAGGCGACCGGTCGTTGGAACTTAGAAAAATTCCGAGCCGGTACGTTGGCACTTAGAAAATTTCCGAGAGCGAAAAAGTTTTTTCGAATTAACTCCGTTAAAAGTGTTACGAGGTACGAATATTTTTGCATAAATCGACGTAACTCGACGAGATACGTCGGGATTAATGGATTTTTTCCGTCTGAGAACGATTTTTATACTCGGACCTATGCGGCCGGTCGTTCGAACTTAGAAAATTTTCGGACCGAACGCGTTTTTTCGAGTTGTCTCGCTTAAAAGCGTTACGAGGTACGAATATTTTTGCATAAATCGACGTAACTCGACGAATTACGTCGGGATTAAGCGTTTTTATAGTCGGCAGAATGTTTAAAAAAAGTTCGAACCGAGGCGACCGGTCGTTGGAACTTAGAAAAATTCCGAGCCGGTACGTTGGCACTTAGAATATTTCCGAGAGCGAAAAAGTTTTTTCGAAT
>OV883992.1:212500-215000 GCA_930367275.1 Bombus pratorum
ATATTAATACCGTTCAGAGGGGACCGGCTGTCTATCCTCGTTGTCGTGAGTCGTGACACCCGTGCCGTCGCTAGAGTTTTTCAAACTCTGCTTCTGGATATTGGGACGAAAGACCGCGCGAGGACGATGGATGCGAGTCCCATCGAATTTTTGATTTGCACGCACGCACCACCTGAACGAGACCAAAGTTTCATCCACTCTATCGTCGTATAAACCGTTCAGAGGGGACCGGCTGTCTATCCTCGTTGTCGTGAGTCGTGACACCCGTGCCGTCGCTAGAGTTTTTCAAACTCTGCTTCTGGATATTGGGACGAAAGACCGCGCGAGGACGATGGATGCGAGTCCCATCGAATTTTTGATTTAAACACACACACACCACCTGAACGAGACTAAAGTTTCATCCAGTATATCGTCGCATAACCCGTTCAGAGGGGACCGGCTGTCTCTCCTCGTTGTCGTGAGTCGTGACACCCGTGCCGTCGCTAGAGTTTTTCAAACTCTGCTTCTGGATTTTGGGACGAAAGACCGCGCGAGGACGATGGCTGCGAGTCCCATCGAATTTTTTTTTTTATGCAAACACCACCTGAACGGAGATGTGTGTTCTCTCTTTCGTCGATTTTTCAAGTTTTCAGTCGTCGCGTGGTCGCCATCCGTTCGGAGGGGATCGCCGGCTTCGAAGCTTCGATGTCGTGAGTCGGACACCCGTGCCGTCGCTAGAGTTTTTCAAACTCTGCTTCTGGATATTGGGAAGAAAGACCGCTCGGGGCAGACGGCCGTGCGAGTCCCATCGAATCTTTATACTATCACCCGAACGATGGAGATGCACGCGCGCTGTTTCTTGAATAAAATTGAACGAGAGAGAGGAATTCCACGCATATATAACATAATATGGGCTAGCCACCGTGCTTACTCGTTCGCGAGATCGTGTGCTGTACAGAGGATTCAGAATCGGGTGTATATCCCCGTCGTTTCCTGACGAACGGAGCTTCGATCTCGTTGGTTTCATAATGTACTTTACGCCCGGCCGGCGGACGCGTGTATCTTCACGCGTTCGTCGGTTTTTTTTTTCGAACGTTTTCGTGTCGTCAATCCTATGGCGACTTCTGCGCGTTCGATTCCCGTTGGTCGAACGTGTCGGAACTCGGCTTCGCTCGAACCGAGAATCACAAGAGTACATGAGTATAAAAATGTTGTAAATATATAAAAGATTACCCTGAACGGTGGATCACTTGGCTCGTGGGTCGATGAAGAACGCAGCTAATTGCGCGTCAACGTGTGAACTGCAGGACACATGAACATCGACATTTCGAACGCACATTGCGGTCCACGGATACAATTCCTGGACCACGCCTGGCTGAGGGTTGCTCACGTAAACCTAAGACTGCTTGCGTTGCGTATCGTTCATCTCTATCTGTCTCTCTCTGTCCCTTCTTGCCTTAACAGCCCGCCGTCGTTCTTCTTATTTATAAGGGAACGTTTCAGAGTCGGAGAAAAAGAGCAGGAATAAGGATACGAATAAGAGCGGACGAGAGAACATACGCGACGTACGAGCGATTGTTGGACGCTCGTCGGCGTTCGTCGCGGTCGTGCCGAGACCGTGCAATTCGTACGCATGCTCGATATATAAATCTATCGTGTTCACGGGGACTACGAAAAACTACCTCTGTCTCTCTCTGTCCCTTCTTGCCTTAACAACCCGCCGTCGTTCTTCTTATTTATAAGGGAACGTTTCAGAGTCGGACGAAGAGCAAGAAGAAGGATACGAATAAGAGCGGAGAGAACCGTCACGGACCTGCGTGAGTGCTCGCGGCGTCGTGAGTCGTCCTTTCGGACGACCGCCCGCTTATGCACCGCTTCGTGTTTCGGTTATCGAATATACTCGTAGTGTTCTCCTCGTGACACCGATTTTTTTTTCATATCAGGCGATATATGCTACGTTTGCCGGTGTTCGATGCACGAAGTCCGCGCCCCCGACGTCGTCTTAAAAGAATATTACTTTGGCGTGACTGAGAGAAAGCAAATATGGGAACTCTGTCGAGAGAGGAGAGAAGAGAGAACCAAATGAAAAACCTAAACTCGGTGGCGTGCGAAACTTTGCCATATAATCTTACCGTCTTTTCTTAAGACGTTTTACTCGTACAGCCCCAGGGATCGAATGCCCACTCCGTCTCTTCGAGAGAAAGAGCGGCTGACAACAACGCGAGGACCGTCGCATCGATGGGTCGTCGTTGCGTTTTAACATCCTCTGTGCTTTGTCACAGCCCCGAAAGAAAGCCGTAGATCCGGGAACGCACACGCGCGATTTCTTCGAACGCTGATGACTTAGGGAGACATGATCCCCAGCGTTGCGCGGAGATCGGAGAGTATGTACGTACTTGTATCGGGACGAATTTTCCCCGTCGTCGTGTATATCTCTCTGCCCGCGCGCCTGGCCCAAAGCCACGTTCGTCGGAAATCTTATTACAAAGCGTGTGCGAACTAGCGTGTGTCTAAGATCGGC
>OV883992.1:217500-437500 GCA_930367275.1 Bombus pratorum
GGCACGCGAGTCTCGATCTCGGTCGGGACCGTCCTTCATGAAGCTCTGACGAGTAGGAGGGTCGCGGCGGTGTGCGCAGAAGGGTCTGGGCGTGAGCCTGCCTGGAGCCGCCGTCGGTGCAGATCTTGGTGGTAGTAGCAAATACTCCAGCGAGGCCCTGGAGGACTGACGTGGAGAAGGGTCCCGTAAGTTGCGATTCGTGTCCTGTTAGCAGCGAACAACTCGTACTCGCTTTATCTCGCATGTCCTCGGATTTGGCTGCGCGGGTAGACGCAAATGTCGGCGCCGGTGTCTGCCAAATACGAGATGCGCGTGTTTTTGTCGAATACGAAAATGCGGCGAGACATCAAGCCGTCGTCGTTCGCCGCGTTTGCGGACGGCTGGCCCCGTTTCCCGACTTCCAGGTGCATGGTGAGTTGCATTTTCTCGCGCGTTCCCGAAACGTAGCGCGGTAAAAACTAAACCATCTTGTCGCGGTGGGATTCAGGATCTCGAACGGCGGCGGTATCTCGAACGAGAGCGTGATCGTAGTCGCGGTCGTCGACAGTTATCCATGCACAGCACGTTCATTTGCGCTTGCATCTGGATCATCTGCTCTCTCAACGCGCTGATGGCGGCGGCTGTAGAATCGCTAGCTCCGACGTTTTGTACAGGTGGATTGCTTACCGCAGTACCTGTCCTGGGTCCGGGTGTATTTCGTGAATGCTGTTGGCGATCCAGGTAAGCGTTTCGGGCTTCTTATCCTGCACGGCGGCCAGAATATGCTGCACGTGAACCGGCAGCCGGCTTTCCCAGACGGTAAGGATGAAGTCATCCGACGTTGCGGAAGTGGCGCGGAATTTTATTTTTCTTACGCCAAATTCACATTTCGCGATATTTATTACGACCCCGTACTCGTTAAGGCGTTTAAACAAAATACGCAAGTGTTCGCGGTGTTGTTCTTCATTTTCGGATGCGATTAAAAACTCGTCTATGTATGCGTAGACGAAATCAAAGCCTCTCATGATTTCGTCCACGAATCTCTGACACGTTTCTCTGACGTCATGTTGGTAGCTTCGAAAATGCCAAAAGATGTTGTGATCGCGGTTTTTTCTACGTCCTCCGGCGCGATTGGAATTTGATGGTAAGCGTCAACGAGATCAATTTTAGAAATGATACGCTTACCATACAGATTCTGCGCGAAGTCCTCTGTGTGCGGCGGTGTGTATCTATCCGGAGTGGTGCGGGCCCGATAGTCGCCACAAGGTCGAATCCATCCGTCCATTGGAACGATGTGCAAGGGTGATGCCCATGGGCCTCTCGATGGCTGCATCACGCCTTGCTCTATCATGACTTCGAATTTCGCCTTCGCCAGCTTGAGTTGGTCGGAGACGAGGCGGCGTAGTGACCGGGGGGGGGGGGGGGTCCCGTGTCGTCCTGATATAGTGTTGCACACCGTGTCGTAGAAAACTTCTCCGGAAAACGGGTGGTCTCGTCTAATCAGGGAATTCCGCCAGTATATTGGGATACGATGTTTCTCCGTCGATGGTCTTGGTTGACGTTACGTCGGTTGTGGCGGCGAATCCCTTTGTCGACAGTTATGTAATCGTATTAAAGAGCCGTTTGTTTCGCAGGTCTACGAGCAACTCATAATGACTCAGAAAGTCGAAACCGATGATGGGCGTTTGCACATCGGCAACGACAAAACGCCACTTGAAAGATTGACGTAGTGATATGTTGAGGGACACGGTGATAGTGCCATCCTAACCCCAACCTAACCGTCGCAATCCCCGTTCCGTTGGCCGCAAACAATTCATAGTCGCTCTCGTTCGCGGATCCACGTATCTTGTTACGCGGATACACGCATGTGTCGGCACCGGTGTCCACTAAAAATGAGATTTTCGTCCTCTCGTCCTTCACGAAGATGCGGCCGGTTCCCAAGCTATCGTCGTATGCCGCGTTTACGGACGGCTGGTCCCGTTTCCCTGTATGCATCTGCAAGGGGACCGACATTTTTGTGCTCGGTCCCGGAATGTCCGATGATAGCACCATAGGCCGGAGTCGCACGATCTTTCTCGCGACCTCGATCTACTTCGACTTCTCGATCTTGACCGCTGACGAGGACAATGATTGAAACTCAGCGCGCTCGCCTGGGCTCTCACTTGGTTTATTTGGTCGGTGAACGCGTTGAAGGGGACGAGCCATGTTTCATTCGTTGCTGCGTTTTGCGCTGGTGGATCAATTATTGTCGTTATCCGGCAAATTTCTCTTCAAATTCCTCTGCTATCAGGTCCGCTGACCGCATTAATTTTTCCGGGTTCGTGTCATCGACTGCGGTCAGGATACGCTTGATGCGGACGGATAGTTGATTCCTCCACAGCGTGAGGATGAAATCGTCCGGCGTGGAGGGGTTAGCGAGTTTTCTCAGGTGGTGATAAAATTCAGATGACTTCCTATCCCCCATCTCTTCACTTTCCACGAACTTCTTTAACCTTGCACTGTCCGTATCCGTTAAAATGCGAATAAGTTCGCCTTTTATCTCCGCGTACCGTCCCGTGGTTGTTCGATGGTTGCACCTAGCGGCGGCATTGTTTTGCCCGGAGTCTATTTATTCTTATATTAACGATCCTGATACTCCGAGGAAAAACAACAACATGATTTGAATTGCCCTCTGACTCATGTGCTTCTGCAGATCAAACTTGGATGGAATAACTTGTACTCGTGCATCTCCTCTTATTTTATTTTTAGATTAGGTGAAAGGACAAATGCCTGAGACCATTCACTGTGGCCAGCCGGATGCTTCTGGGTAGAACAAATCGTTAATCTTCGATTGTTAACTAAAATGGCGCGATACGTATCTCAGAGTCTCTGTTGCAGACCGGTGATTTGTTTAGAGTTTAGAGTACAGGTTTCATAACGACTCCTTGCAACATTTAATGCAGCCGAAACGTTTGTTATGCCGAGCTTTGCCATAGACAATAAATGTTTAGTCTAAGAAGAAATCGTAGTGAGTGTTTCTCGATCGAAGAGTCAGTGAGTATAAAGACACAAGACGCAGTTAAGAAAAAATAAGGGAACTGAGACATACCAAAACGAGAAATTTGATATGTTAAGATATATTTCTGCAGATGTAAAGCATATGTTCGTAGAAAAATATCTAAAAGTAAGAATGTTGCAATTAGTTTCATTAAAGATAGTAGAACGTATCTATGCTTAAAAATAACTGTGGCAACGATCACATTCAGCCACGTGAAATTTGGAGTCAAAGGGCAAGATGGAAGTAACGATTATAGTGGCGCGAATGTTGCTAAACAGTAAGCTTTGAAATTCTCGCAACTCAATCGCTAATGTAGATGCAACAATGATTCAACTAGATATAAATACGGTGCAGTTAGTTAGCGATTTGTGAATTATATGACGGAACAGATATGTAGCAGAGCAAAGTAATTATAATTAGCCTTGAATAGATTTAGTTGCACTTTGATGGGCGAGAAATTTTTTTTCTTTTTGGATAACTGAAAATTTATTTGTAAGTTTTATAATGCAATTCATGTATATGCAATTTCCTATGCAATTGAAGACAATTGTTCGTTTTTAATGGATGTTGTAAGAACATTCAGCTATGGTACATATACTATAATAAAATGTAATTATCTAAAAGTTAACTTTTAATTATTTCATTTAGAACCTGGAAAAAGTGTTAAATGTTAAACAATTAATCAAGTCTCTTGTTAAATTGCTGTTGATTACTGTGAGTAATTTTCTAAGACGTTAAATTAATATTTCTAAGGAGATATTTTGTTAAGTACGATATTTTGTTTGTTTTGTAAGAAATTAATCGATGCCGTTACGTACTAGCGGTAACTAATACAGCGACAATTAATCACTTGACAGCTATAATCCCTGGTATCGATACATCCGTGGCCTGACCTCATCCATAAATTACAGTCCTCTGTATTGTGCGTCTTTTCTCTCGATACAAAACTGAAAAAAATTGTAATCAGAGATCAACGTATCCTTTGTTAGATTTCCTTTTGCTGATTCGACGAAAGGGACAATTAATGGAGTGCATGATCGCCAATAAAATCGAATACAGGTCGCACGATCAACATTTTTGATCTCGAAAGCCAGAGGAACGTGAGAAACTTCTCGGCATTACTTTTCCTTTTCCTTTGACATTTTTCTTTGACTTCTGCAGTACGTTCGAAAGACTTGGTCGTCGAAATGTAAACGCGCGACTGGTAATACACTCGTTTTCAACAGAAAGGAAAATACGGAGGTGCAACTGTCCCTTGTTGCTTCCTTTATCTTGAGGGCAACGTCACCCCCTTTGACCCCCGCTTTCAGTTCCACGAGGATATCCCCGCTCCTCGGTTAATGCCCGTTGTTCACTCCTTATCATCCTGATCTCCCTCCCACACGCTTCGGCGTATGTGGCCTCTCTTCTTCGGGGCTTCTTAAGCTCCTCCACTCTCTTTATTTCAGCCGGCGATACCATTTTCCTTTTTGGGTATCCGCCTTTAGCCATCGTCGCATCCTTCTTCATTTCTGTTCTGTCTGCCCTTCTTTCTATCTCGACAGGCTTTCTCCTTCTCTTTTTCCTTCTAGCCTTCTGCTCTCTACATTGTTCCAAGGAAGACAGGATGCCTTTTATCAAATTGCCTATCTCCCTAATCCCCTCATCCTTATCTTTGTCCAACTTTAATTTTTTAACTACAACATTAATCATTTGGACCGCTCCTGCAGGGCTTGTGTGGACCCTTTCAGCTCAGCCCTGGAAATCATGACGTCCTCATCGTCGACGTCACTCGTCTGCGTATCGTCTCTCGCGCTATCTTCGGCTTCACTGGCCACAGCCGATCTCACGGATTTAGCGCTGACGTTTTTCTCCACCACCCTCCTGGCCAGCATTTTAGCGTAGGCTACTCCTTTCCCTGTGATCGGTGTACTGTGGTCGCTCCCTCTAATTCCAAAGGAACCCTCGGATTCCTCAACCACTCCTACTTTCGCCCTGCCACTAGTTGTAGGGCTCCTCTGGAGTCTCCTACTCGGTTTGGAGGGGCAGAAATCTTCGCCTTCCTCCCCCCCCCATCTTTCCTCGGAATAACCGAGATTGTCACATTATCACTTAGCTTAATGTCAGAAACCATTCTCGGTTTCTCTCTTCCCACTATCACCTTCTTTGTCTTAATTTTCTCCTTCTCTTACCATACTTCTTCGTTACCATAGGCTCCTTATAAAGCTGGAGACATTCCTTACCTTCCCGGACTTTCACCAAGAGGGCCTATTTCGAATTCTAGGCAACCTTTCCCTCCGGCCTTCGTTAACCGGTTGCCTCCTTTCCTCGTTTTTCCTCCTCTCTTTCACCCGTCTTTTTTCTTTTCTACCCATTTGAATAATCCATTCGCCTTCAGAGTCGTAGGTTTCTCTATCCCTGGGGTCAACGTCGCCCCTCTTCCACATACGAAGGATCGCCTCTCTTCGCCCTTTTCATCCCATCAGTCTTCCTGTCCTCAAGCGGCGACGCAGTTTCCCTTTTGTTACTCTGTTCAAACTTGTTTCTCACGTCCCCGTTCCTTTTTCCAACCTAGACCATTGGAGGGGAAGTTTGTGTAGAGACGTTAACCTCAACGGGCCTTTCAACCTGTCTCCTACCTTTACGTCCCTTTTTATTTGATAACTTTTTTTTATTTACAAGTACTTTACGATCAATTCTCGCATTGAGAATTTTGTTGTTGACTATTATGATATATCTATTACTACATTTTGTTATTTCTTCTCTGACTGTGGGTATCTTGAGGTCGCGATGTATTGCTTCGTTGATAACATACCAGGGTGCTCTATTAGGGATCTTAGAGTTTTCGATTCGAAGCGTTAAAGTATTTCAATGTTCAAATTACTTGCTGTTCCCCATAGTTGGATTCCGTATAATCCGATAAAGTGTAATTTTGTTCTGCGTGCTTAGGTTGGAACGTCGGCTAATGAACCAGTAGAATTTTTTGAGTTTAGCCTTGAATTGCTTCGATTGATCTATGATGTGTTGTTTCCATGTTAATCTGCTGTCCAGAGTCATACCCAGGTATCTGACTGAATCCTTGTTAGGAATTGTTATATTGTTAATGGTACCTGAGGGCAGGTTTGTCTTCGCAGCGTCAAACTGTTTCGCTGTTATATTAGAAACAAAACATGATTTTCTAGTTTTCCTTGATGCTTTCCTTGGCAGAAGTTTGGTTAACTAATTTTATGAAACAGTATTTTCAATTATCTCTTCGTGTAGCAAAATCCGCTTTAGTCACATGAGCCATGGAACTTAACAAGGTCAATGTTGGTAAATTTTTTCACCTGTTTCATGACCTTGTAGACAAGCATAAATTTCGACCACATAAGATTTTTAACGTCGACGTGACAGGTATCAGGATAGTACAAAAAAAGCGATTTCAAATTATCGGTTTTAAAGGCAGAAGACAGGTTGGTATAATCAGTTAGCGACAAAAGAAGAGAGCTTTCCATAGCTGTCATCTGCGTTACTGCCTCGGGAAATTATATTCCTTTGTTATAATTTTTTCAAGAGTTTGGAAAATAAAATAACTGGACCAACGATTCATTTAAAATTTCATTTAAAATTTCTATTCGAGTATTTGCTAGAAATTACGTTTGGGGATTTGATTCTTAACACGTCTGGATTTTCACTTGCCGAGAAGTGTTCATTATGCATATCCACCGTTCCATATTTACTGAATGAGTCCTTGTCCGTAAATAATATTTTCGTACGAAAATTACAGTTCCACTAAATTTTGCGAGACATCCATCTGTAAAATTCTCCTTTCTCGGGAAATCTTCCGCACTCAATTCTTGAACCTTTCGAAAACTGTAAGGGTGTAGCTTTTCTTTCTTCAATGCTATCCATATGGTTGTTGGTATCTTCTTCCGCAGCATAGCCCATGTTTAGCGCAGGATTTTAGCTAAACACGCTGCGATCTTCTATACCCAAAGTCTGAATCATTTTGTTGAATAGTTGGATTTCACATGTTTTAATGTACTTGCATCTAATAAATTTTGGTTGATTCTACGTGATATACTTGTTCTTTGTACCCTATTCTATCCGGAGATTTTTCACGTAACGCAAGTGCATATCGGCAAGTGTGTCAAAAGTATGACATTGTACAACAGACTACGAAAAGATGATGATGTACACTACGACCACAATATACACAATACGCAGTAAGTGCATTACACACGCATTAACACGCACTGCACAAAATACACACAATACAACTCGCTCAACAATAATTGCTACATTCGCATGGACATTAAACAGCAAATAAAACGAATCAAAAATAAAATAGTTTAAAAAAGTGAAAATTAAAAAGGTCTAACAATATCTACAAAAATTACTTAATTTCCTATACTTAATTACCTATACTAACACTACAATGTAACTACAATGTAACCATTCTCTTTTTCTTTTTTTTGCAATTTGTTTGTGGAAACATTTGGTAGATTATTGCAGCCATTGGAGTTTGTAGCATGTGGATAGTCACCTCCATCCAAAACCATTGCAGGCTGACAATCTATAGATGAATATTTGTACACCTTTGTAGCGGCGGTATGTACTAATCATTTATACTGAGATTGGGTCATGTGGTTCCTCTTTAACCTTGTAGTAGTATGGGCTTCGTAAACTTTTATCGCTATTTGATTCAAATGCATTGCGATTCTATTGCTGTATCTTTTTGCATAATTACGTATCTCCTACCTCACTGTTGGAACTTTGAGGTCGTTTTGAATTTATTCGTTCCTAAACAACCACGGGGAGTTTACAACCGTTCTAAGAATAATCGCTTATCCATCTTCGATATGTAGCTTTTAGCTGCTGTTCCCCAGAATGCTATCCCATATGTCCATATAGACCATTTATTACCTATAGTGAGGTTAGATGTGCCACTGGTTAACCAGTACACTTCTCGCCGTTTGATTCTTATATGCTCCATTGTTGCTTTTATATGATGTTTCCATGAAAGTTTTGAGTCTAAACGTAAACCGAACTATTTACTTGATTAGATTGTGAAACAATCATTTCATTTAGTGAGGTGAGGTGAGTTGGCGCTCTGTATCTGCAAAGTGTAAAAACGATATGGTTGTATTTTCCTGGATTTACTTTGTTTTTTTGTTAATGAATCATTTTTCTATTTTGTTAATGTACTCCTGAAGTGCACCACTTGCTATTTCTAAGTCTGAATACGTAGTTAACTACACAATGTCATCGAAAAATATGAACACTTTACTGTTAGTGTGTGTTGGAATATCTGCTATATATGCCGTGTACAACATTTAATTAATTTATGAGTGTATATCCTTAACTTTTACTGTGAAAGTTCAGTTCTACAAATATGACGAAAGATTCTGTGCATTTGTTCAATGGTTGCATGTTTATTCCTGAATCCAAATTGATGATTTGGCATTAGTTTTCTGTCTTCTATGATACATTCTAAACGATCATAGACTATTTTCTCTACATGGTTTTTGCCATTACTGCAAGAAGCGAGATTGGTCTCTAAGAGATACAAACGCTAGTTGTTGGGGTCCACGCCTGGCTTGGGTATCATTATCATTTCAGCTATTTTCCAGATACTTGAAAAATATTGTATTCTTAGACTGTGTTGTACAGTATCGTGATCATCCTTATCATTTTCCTATTGATAAGGATTTTCCTATTAATAAGGTCAATACTAGATAATTTATTTTTCTTTATATTCGAGATGGTTCTCCTAACTTCTTGTGTGGTTGTATAGTATAGAATAGCTATCATCAGCTGCAACAGCATTATCCGTGTTTAATGTTTTGTACTAATGATCTACATGCTTCGGTCTCCCTTGCCTAGATCGCATTCGGGTTTTTAATTGCTGGAATCAGTTCTATTGGGTTTTTCTCGTTATTTGAGTTCTTCTCGAAAGCTCGTTTCGTAGCTTCCCACATTGAGTAATTGGTGTCCTCGTGGGGTGGAAGTGAGTCTAGATATTTCGAGAATTTCATATCATTGTTATCCTTTATAGCCTTTTTGGCGTTCTTGTTATTTCGCTCAGTACTTTTTTATTTGCCGATATTTCGTGTTTCTGCCAAGTCGCTTTTGCTTCCTTCTCACATTTAATTTTTTCGAGAATTTCATTCGGTATTAATTTGTTTTGTCTGGTTGTTGATTTGTAATTCGTGGTTGCTTCCACTACTTGTGTGAGTTCTGTTAAATGCTTACTCAATTTCATCTGGTGTCTTGTTATTACTAGTACATTGCCCAACTAATTGTTTTATTGCAGAGTGATGTTATGACTTATTGCAAGAGACGTTTGCTGTTATATTCAATTATTATTGGAGTATGGTCAGAGGCGAGTCTTAGGTTTCCTGATATTCTTAGTTTGTTTAAATTTGTATCATTTGTGACTGCAAAGTCAAGCACATCCAGTGTTTTATTGAGTTCTGTCGATCAGTGAGTTAGCTCGTCAGCTGACCTTAAGGTTATTACTCCTAATATTACTTTGAGAGTCTACTTCCGGTATTCTAGTGTTATTTTATATCTTGATAATGCGTACAATGTTGAAATTTGGAAAGAATTTGTATTTTTTTTGTACTGTGACGGTTGTAACTTATGCCTGTCCCCGATTAATTTGGCTATGGAGGTAGTGTTGTATGTTATTCTTAATTGTTATTGCCGAACCTCCATGTGCTCTTCCTGATGAGTATACAGTATAGTATGATATTTTTATGTAACTCTATTTGTTGTATAATGTATTATACAAAATGTTTTTATTTCATATATTCTCTTTTGCAGCCCATTAGCGCCCCATGCTCTTATCTTTAATATATCCATTAATTTATTTATGCATTAGTGCGCTGGTGATAAGTTGTAGCATGGCTGATATTTGTTGCACTTGTTGCTTTAATAGCGAATTCTGTTTAATTCTGTTAATTCCATGTTTTTCTATAGATTGTCTCACGTAGCTCTTTAAATTCTGTTTAGATTCATTGCTCCGGATTAATAACTCTAACGGGGCCCGCCTACGGCACTGGAGCTGCCAGGATGGCGAAGATGCGAGTGGAGGTACTAGAGCAGGAGATCGAGGTCCTCCGGAAAGAGCAATCAGGAAAGGCCGGGTGTGTCCGTTAGGAGAACGCACGGTGTCACGCCTCCACTTTAGAGCTGGGACACCCTAAGAAGGATGACGGGGGGGGGGGGGGGGGGAGAAGGAACGTCTCTCTGCCCTCGAGAGGAAATTCGAAGAGCTCGGGCCTTCCCTAATGAGGACCCTGGAAGAACGCCTACAGGACTGGCGTCATGGTCTGGAAATAAGGCAGAGAAAGACACCCACGGTTGAGGGCAATGCCACCCAATTATCATCGCCCTCGATGGGGCAAGAGGGTGGTGAATGGAAGATAGCCGAACATAAGAGAAAGAAGAAGGATGCGAAGAGACCAATTGCTGCCAAGGCGCCTAGGACCTCACAACGAACCCCAACAGGGGGGCCGATGCAGGAGTCCAGGAAGATGGTGCTCCCACCCCCTTCGCGTTCATCTGCGGTGATCCTAACGCTGAACGATGGGACGAAAACATCATATGCCGATGTGCTGGCGACGGCTAGACAGAAAGTCCCGCTAGCCGAATTCGGCATTCAACGAGTTAAAATCAAGAAGACGATGACTAGGAATATCATTCTAGAAGTTCCCGGGGACAAAGAGAGAAAGAAAGCACCCACGCTTGCAGCACGGTTGACACAAGCCCTGGATTCGACCTGGTGAAAATTGCGGCCCCAGCAAAAACGGCGGAGCTGAGGGTAACTAAGATCAACATCTCGGTCGGCAAAGAAGAACTTCGGGACATCCTGGCGAGGGCCGGAGGATGCAAGGCACTGGAAGTTCGAGTAGGAGACATGAAGACTTCCAGAGGTTGGGTCAGCCTGGATAAGATGCCCGACAGCAACAGCGGGGAAATTAAGTCAAGCGGGAAGAGTTCTTGTGGGCTGAATGAAGTCAATGGCGAAGGTCGAAGTCATCCCGAAGAATACCTTAAGATGCTATAGATGCTTAGAGCTAGGACACGTGAGAGTGACCTGCAGATCTACGGTAGACTGGGGGCAGCTATGGTACAGGTGCGAAGGCATCGGTTACCAGGCCAAGAGCTGCTCTGCCTCCGTGCCCAGGTGCCCGCTCTGTGAGTCGCTTGGTGCGCCCGCCACCAACAGAATGCGGCAGGACCTGATGGATTTCAAAAAGAACATTTAATGATATTTGGTCTGTCCGCAATACTAGCTAAAATTTATAATATATTAATTTATAGTTCCTATTTTCCTTCCATACTGTCGGAAAATAGGACTACCGCAATTCCAAAAGCAAAGCAACCAAGCAACCAGGTGGAGAATTGGAGGCCTATAACAATAGGCCCCATTCTCGGCCGAATTTTCTTCTCCATCCTCGATGGAAGGATGAGAAGAGATATTGTGCAAAATTTAAGGCAAAAAGGTTTTACATCTGAAAATGGATGTAAAATAAACATCGATCTATTGAACGCTGCCTTCAATTATAGTAAAAAAAATAACGGGGGGATATTCACAATTGTGGATATCTCCAAGGCATTTGACACAATACCTCATTTGGCGTTAAAACCTTGCCTGGCAAGGAAGGCTGTGCCGACCCCTATTATTAACTTAATCGAGAATATATATAAAGAGGGCAAGACAAAAGTAAAAGCCAAAAATAATGTAGGGGTCGAGATCGAGATCCTTAGAGGAGTTAAGCAGGGTGACCCTCTGTCGCCACTGCTATTCAACTTATGCCTAGAACCGTTGCTGGAAATGATTGAGGAGCAAACCAGTGGCATCATTGTCAGTCGCGAAAGAAAAGTATCAATCCTGGCTTTCGCTTACGACATTGTTCTAGTTGGTGAAGATGAGAGGGAGGCACAACACCAAATGGATATACCACATGAATATCTGAAGAGCCTGGGGATGAACATATCTGGTGAGAAGAGCTAAATGGTCCAGGTGGTCGCCAAAAAGGACTCCTGGTTCATAAAAGAACCGCGAATTAGACTCGACAATATCAACATACCAACGGTTGACCCAGATGAGGCTTTCAGGTATTTAGGCGCCAAAATGGGGCCTTGGAAGGGTATCCATTGTGGCATCATAGTGCCAGAAATTTTGAGCATGGTCAGAAGATTTAGAAAGCTGTCTCTGAAGCCATGCTAGAAAATTGAATTAATTACGAAGTACATTTTCCCTCGGTATATTTACCATTTACTTATAAATCCACCAAGTGACAGTGTCTTAAAATTATTGGACAGCGAAGTCAGGCAGGAAATAAAGGCCATATTACATCTTGTGCCTTCGATACCACTGGTTTCTTTTATGCTCCAAAAGTAAAAGGGGATTAGGGCTACCGAGACTTGAATATATTATCAAACTCGGTACCCTAAAAAGCGCATTAAACATTAAGAATTCAGTCAATCCAGCGGTATCTAACTTGATCAATGAAGAAAATGACAGGAAGCTAAAGAAAATCGCAAACTCTCTAAGGATCAATTGGCTGGCCACTTCCGAAGAGGTAGGAAAAGCTAGAAAGCGACTATAGAGCGGACATATTAAACAATAGCAAGAGTTGAGAAGTCAGGGACATGGAGTTAATGACTTCTCAAAGAGTAAAACTGGTAACGTGTGGCTCGAAGAGTATAATCTGCTCAAGCCCTCGAGATTCATCGATGCCGTAAGACTTAGGACAAACACCTTTGGGACACGGACTGTATTGGCACGGGCGGACAAAAGAATTGATGTAACCTCAAGTGGGCGCCTCGACTTGGGCACCTCGACTTGGGCGCCTCGACTTGGGCGCCTCGACTTGGGCGCCTCGACTTGGGCACCTATGAAGGTTTCCTCCATGAAAAGAAAGAACAAAAAAGATTAATAACTCTAGGACTAATTATGTAAATACCCTATATATAGCATAACAGTTTAATGCTAATATAAACTATAAGTATTAATTAATTGATTATTATTAATATTATCAATATTAATACAGATTATTACTACAGTTTAATAGCATAATTGTGAATGTCTCTAAAAATGTAATATCCATATTAGGTTGTGTTTTGACATTAAAGTTTAGTATTTATCTTACATTGTATCTTGCGTGTTAAAGATATGTATAACACAATTGATTTTCTTTGGGTATGCGTAATAGCATTTCCCCTCCTCGTTATAAAAAAAAAGTATGACATAGCGAGATCCGGCTGATGTTCGCTGTATTTGGCAACAAATGTGGAGTATAATGCGCATCGATTTGTCGAGATATTACCAATAGCAGTGTATAAACGTTCAATGAAATATTGAATACTGAATATACAGTACTACAAAAACATTGGATTTGAGTACGACCGGAGTTGACATTGCGCAAACCGGTTGATGTTCGCTGTATTTGTAGCAAATGTAGAGTATAATGCGATTCGAACTGTCGAGATAAATGGAATAGAAACTGAGATACGCTCAATTGAATATTTATGACAGAATCTGCAAAATTGCAATTACGCTGGATGTGACATCACACAGAGTTGACATAGCGCAAAACGGCTGAAGGGCGCTGTTTTTGTCAGCGAGTGAGGAGAATGACGCGCATCGAATTGTCGACAAAGCACCAATAGCAACGGAGATACGTTTATTTGAGTACTTAAGCCTAAATATGCTAAACTGCAATTACAATGGATTTGTCAGGACACAGAGTTGACATAGCACAATCTGGCTGATGCGCGCTATATTTGGCAGTAATTGTGGAGTATATCGCGGATCTAATTGTCGAGATATCTCCAATAGAAACGGAGGTGCGTTCAGTTGAATACTGTGTGGCGGATCGGTATCAACGGGACGCCGACAGGTCGAGGCATCAACGCGGCGCAACACTCCCCGGGCGATCCGCGGGTACCGACCACCAACGCCAGAGGGCTACGACGATAACGAGTCTGTCTATCTCGCTAGCGGTCGAATATTCGGGCACTTCATACAAATACCGCACCTAGCGAGACTCCCTCTACGTCTAAAGCAGGGACTACCGGGCATAGCCTTACCGACGAGTCCAGCAGTAGTACCGGGACGAAACGCTCATTCTCTTTCCACCTAGTCCATTCTCCTTTTCACTTCCGCCAAAACTGAAGCCTGAATGCGCAGTACTGCAAAAACAGTTGGATTTGACCTCGACCCGATTTGATCTAATGTAAACAGGAGCAGGTGCGCTGTATTTAGCAGCAAATGTGCGGTATAACGCGCATCGAATTGTCGGCATAACTCCAATGGAAACGGAGGTGCATTTAATTGAATATTGAATCCTGAATATGCAGTACTGCAAAAACATTGGATTTGACCTCGACCCGAGTTGACATAATGTAAACACGAGCAGGTGCGCTGCATTTGGCAGAAAATGTGGAGTATATCGCGGATCGAATTGTCGAGATATCTGGAATTGAAACAGAGGCACGCCCAACTGAATATTTAAGACAGAATCTGCAAAACTGCAAAAGCGCTGTATTTGATAGGGCCCACAGTTGAGACAGCGCAATCCGAATGACGTGCGCTGTATTTGGAAGCATGTGTGGAGTACAGCGCGCATGGAATTGTCGACAGATATCCCATGGAAACGGAGATACGTTCAATTGAATGTTTCCGGCAGAATCTCCGAAACGGCACTTACGCTGGATTTGACAGGACACAGAGTTGATACTGCGCAAACCGGTTGGTGTGCGCTGTATTTGGCAGAAAATGTGGGGGATAACGCGCATCGAATTGTCGAGATATCTCCAATGGAAACGGAGATACGTTCAATTCAATATTGATGCCTGAATGTGCCGTACTGCAATAACATTGGATTTGTCCTTGACCCGAGTTGCCATAATGTGAACAGGAGCAGGTTTGCTGCATTTGGCAGCATTTGTGGAGTAGTGCGCGCATCGAATATTCGAGATATCCGGAATTGAAACTGAGATACGCTCAATTCAATATTTAAGACAGAATCATCAAAACAGCTATAACGCAGTATTTGACTGGGCCCAGAGTTGGCATAGCGCAAACGGAATGACTTGCGCTGTATTTGCAGCATAAGTGGAGTAGTGCGCGCATCGAATTGTCGACATATGTCCAATGGGAACGGTGATATATTCAATTGAATATTTAAGGTAGAATCTGCAAAATTGCAATTGCGCTGGATTATGCAGGGCACTGAGTTGACATTGCGCAAACGAGTTAATGTGCGATTGTATTTGGCAACAAATGTGGGGTATAACGCACTTCGAATTGTCGAGATATCTCCAACAGAAACGGAGATATGTTCAATTGAATATTGAAGCCCGGAGATGCAGTACTGCAATAACATTGGATTTGACCGCGATCAGAATTGACATAATGTAAACAGGAGCAGGTCTGCTGTATTTGGCAGGAAATATGGAGTATAAGACGCATGGAATTGTCGATATACCACCGATGCAGCGCACATGCGTTTAATTGAGTACTTAAGCCTAAATATGCTATACTGCAATTCCAATGGATTTGACAGTATACAGAGTTGACATTGCGCAAACCGGTTGATTTGCGCTGTATTAGGCAGAAAATGTGGAGTATAACGCGCATCAATATGTCGTCATATCTCCACTTAAAACGGAGATACGTTCAATGGAATAATAAGGTAGAATCTGCAAAATTGCAATTGGAATGAATTTGGCTGGTAGCTGAGTTGTCATAGCGCAAAGGGGCTGATGTGCGCTTTATTTGACAGCAAATTTGGCGTAGAACGCGCATCGATTTGTCGAAATGCCTGGAACAGAACCTGAGACTCGTGCATTTGAATATTTCAGGCTGAATCACCGAAAAGCCCATTACGCCAATTGTGGGGTATAACGCGCATCTAATTGTCGACATATCTCCAATTAAAACGGAGATTCGTTCAATGGAATATTTAAGGTAGAATCTGAAAAATGGCAATTGCGCTGGATTTGGCTGGGCACTGATTTGACATAGCGCAAACCGGCTGATGTGCGCTGTATTTGGCAAGATATGTAGAGTAGAGCGAGTATCGAATTTCCGACATATCTCAAATGGAAACGAAGACATGATCAATTGAATATTTCTAGCGAAATCTCCAAAACGGCAATTACGCTGTATTTGACATAACACAAAGTTGACATTGCGCAAACCGATTGAAGGGCGCTGTATTTGGCAGCGTATGAGGAATGTAACGCTTGTCGAATTGTCGAAATACCGGCAACAGCAGCAGAGATACGATTCATTGTATCCTTAGGCCTAAATATGTTAAACTGCAATTTCCCTGGATTTGACAGGACACAGAGTTGACATTGCGCAAACCGGTTGATGTGCGCAGTATATAGCAGCGAATGAGGTGTATAACGCGCATCGAATTGTCGACATATCGCCAATAGCAGCCGAGATACGTTTAATTGAATACTTAAGCCTAATTACGCTAAACTGCAAATACAAAGGATTTGGCAGGGTCCCGGGTTGGCATAGCAAAAACCGGCTGATGAGCGCTGTATTGGGCAGCATATATGGAGTAGCGCGCGCATCGAATTGACGACATATCTCCTCTGGAAACGCAGATACGTCCAATTGAATATAGAAGCCTGGATATGCAGTAATAGAATAACATTGGATTTGACCTCGACCCGAGTTGACATAATGTAATCAGGAGCAGGTGCGCTGTATTTGGCAGCAAATGTGGAATATAACGCGAATCGAATTGCCGACATACCACCGATAGCAGCGCAGATGCGTTTTTTTGAGTACTTAAGCCTAAATATGCTAAACTGCAATTACGCTGGATCTGACAGGACACAGATTTGACATAGCGCTAACAGGCTGATGGGCGCTGTATTTCACAGCGATTGAGGAGTATAACGCGCATCGAATTGTCTACATGCCACCAATAGCAGCAGAGATACGTTTAATTGAATACTTAACCCTAAATATGCTAAACTGCAACTACAAAGCATTTGGCAGGGACAAGGGTTGGCATAGCAAAAACCGGCTGATGCGCGCTGTATTTGGCAGCAAATGTGGAGTAGAAAGCGCATCAAATTGTGGACAAATCTGAAATGGAAACGGACATACGTTCTATTGAATATTGAAGCATGAATATGCATGTTAAGATAATGAGACGATTCGGAAATACAAATAATTTACTTTTGTTGAGATATGTATAATATTCTGTGCTGGATTGGGTTTAGTGCGTAGTAGATATACTTATATGTATATATCATTGTGTGGAATTATGTGTGTGCGCACGGCGTCCCAAAAAAACAGATGACTGTAAACTAGACAGTCGGTTAAGAGTCGGGTATCGAAGAAGGTGCCGAGACGCGTGCAAGTGTGTATCGATGAATATATAAGGAATCGTCCGAGAAATAAATAGATTACTATTTTAATATGAATCCTCAGTGTAAATTTAGTGTTCCTATAACATTATTTCGGCTTCAAAGATCCACAATTCTCAACATGCTAGCAAAAATTGTGGTTGCCGAGATTCAAGGTTATGGTACCACGTGTTACCGGGAGTGAATGTATAAAAGTCGATTTATAAAAAAAAAATAAAAAATTGGAAATAAGTTCTAAGAGATAAAAGGGCTATTGGCAGAACAGATAAAAGGAATCTGGATATTAAAGAGAATTATTTTTGAAAAAGAAAAAAAGTGTGAAAATAGAAACGAATCAAGATGCCAAGGGAAGATGAAATTAAGGTTCAAGTATTCGATGGACGTGATTACAAAATGTGGAAGAAAAGAATATTAATATATTTAAAGTGTAAAAAATGTTATGAACCGGCTACACGAGAGAAAATGGACACGGATGCGCAAGTTAACTGGGATAAAAAGAATCAATGGGCGATGAACTACATCTATGATAGTATAACGAATGAGCAATTAGAATTTGTTGGTGATCAGGACACTGCTTTAAAAATCATGAAATAATTTGACGAGATGTATATGAAGGAATCGACAGCATTGCAAATTTGTATAAGAAGTAGACTAGACATGATGAGGCTGAGAGACTTTGAAGAATCAAATTCATGTTTCACGGAATTTGAAGAAACGGTAAACGAACTAAAGAGTGCTGGTGCAAACGTAAGTGAACGTGAAAAACTCGTCTACATGCTGAAAACACTACTAGAATCATTGAGCTATATTGGTGACTTAATAGACTCAGTGAAGGAAAGTGATCGAAATTGTGAATTTTTAAAAAATAAAATTACAATGTGGGAAACGCGTAGAAAGAGGCGAAGTGATAGGACAAGGTCAAATGTATTCACAGCTGAAAAAAGGGACATAAAGTGCTATGGCTGTGGAAAGTACGGCCACATGGCAAGAAATTGTACAAACACGTGCAGAGGCGGAAACAGTGGACGAACGCAACGGCAAGGGGGTGCGTATCAGCCGCAGCAGAATAGTGGTCGCGGCGGACGAGGTTTTGGCCAAAAAGGACGAGTATATGGTTAACGAGGATTTGGCCAACGAGGACAAAGCAGAGGCTGTGAACACGACACAAATTATTCACACGACGAGGGCTACGACGACCAAGAAATTGGATCTTTCCTAACGAGAGTAGAGCGCGAAAATAGTATGAATGAAATTACGGTATATACTAGGGATACGCGAAGAATAGATTGGATATTAGATAGTGGATGTTCAGATCACATTGTAAATAATGACTCTTATTTTGTTGAATGCGAAAATTTAAAAAACCCGATAAATGTAAAGTTAGGAGGCGGTAGAATTCTAAAAGGAACAAAGGTCGGAAAAATTTTAACTTACTTTGAAGTAAACAAAAGGAGGATTAAAATTTCAATGTCTAATGTATTTTATGTGATAGAAATGGATAATAACTTAATTAGCTATGCGAGAGTAACGAATGAAAATATTATAGTCTCAGCAGGAAATACTTCAAAGATATGTAACAAATACAGAAAGGTGATAGGGATAGCATTCAAAGATCATGGTTTATATAAAATAAGTAGTTACATTGAAAGGCAAGAATCTCACGCTAAAAATGTAGAAAAAATGACGAAGAAGGAAAAATTTCATAGGATCTTAGGACATGTAAACTTTAATTATTTAGATACAATGTGTAAGAAAAAATTAGTTGAGGGAATGCCAGAAAAATTTGAGCAAGTACAATTAAAATGTGGTACATGTATCCAAAATAAAATGCATAATTTGCCCTTCCAAAATAACCGTAGTAGAGCACGCGAGATTTTAGAATTAGTACATACCGATTTAAATGGACCTTATGATAATACCGGGTTTGATGGATCTAAATATTTCCTGACATTTATAGACGACTACAGTAAGTGTGCATTGATTTATACTTTGAAATCAAAAGGTGAAGTTTACAATTGCTTCCTTGATTACATAAACAAAGTTGAAGATCTTACTGTATAGAAGATAAAGAGATTAAGATGCGATAATGGAAAAGAATATATGAACAAAAACATGTACAATCTAACTTTTTTTTTGTACGTGGAGAAGTCCTCATGAACACTCCGCTGCTGCGTAAGCGCGTAACAGCAGAGTAGTGTCGGACTCCTACCGACTAAAACTCCACGATGACCATCCTGCGCGTATGACAGGGGGGGCTCCAGGAACCTCGCGCGTCCCCCTTCTCGCGTCCTCTTGTTAGAGCCAGTCCTAGTGCCTCCCGACTATTGGGTTGGCGTTAGGGGGGGTCATTGCCCCTGGCGCTGTCGCATCTTCTGGTCATGGTCCGTTGGGGCGGCGATGGAGCGGCTCTGGCTCGTCTGACTGACATCCTTCTCCATCGTCTTATCCTACAAGGGTGAAAGTTTCTCTTTCTCTCCCTTTCCGCGCGCTCCTTCACGAGCATTACTCGCTCGCAGAAGAGGCGGACGGCCTCGTATTCCTGTGGTCTTCTCAGCAACGCTTCTACAATCGCTGGGGGGGTCAGTGCTTCTCCTATGGCGTACCGCAGGGTGTAGCGGGGCTGCTCCCACGCTGGGCAGAGCTCCAGGGTGTGCTGCGCTGTGTCCCTGTCCTCTCCGCAGTGGTGGCAGATGTCTGTCGTTTCTCGCCCGATTCTCTTCAGGAACTCGCCGAACACGCCGTGTCCGGTGAGCACCTGGGTCATTCTGAATGTGAGCGGGAGGCCGTGGCGTCTTCTCCATGCCTCCCAGTTTGGGAGGACCGCCTCCACGCCTCGATGTTCGCCTCCTTCGTTGATCAGCTGGGATCGCCACAGGTCCCACGTGTCCTCCTCAGCGGCTCCTGGGTCGTTTGGAGCCGCCTGCTCGGTCTGATCTTCTCCCGGATGCCATACTCTCCGGTGGATGTATCGCCTTTTGAGCGCTAGCGCCCGGAGTTCCCACGGGGGGACGCGGCTAGAGCGGTCGCCGACGCGTGGGACACCGTCCGGTACCCTCTAATGATTCTGGTGGCGGTCACTTTGTGTAGCCTTCTCAGGAGCAGGGTGCTGCGGCGACTCACCATCAGGTTATCCGCCCATACCGGGGCCCCGTACATCACTCGGGACCGAACGACGCCCTCGTAGAGTCGGCGCACCGCGTCTCCCGCCCCGCCGATGTTCGGTAACAGGCCGCACAGGGCATTAGCAGCCGCCGACACTTTCGGGATCAGGGCGTCGAAGTGCGGCTCGAACGTCCACTGGCTGTCGATGATGAGACCCAGATATTTCATCTGCGATCCCACCCGGACGGTTTCGCCAGCCATGTTTATGTATAGGCCGGGCGGTGGGGTCCCTCGTCTCCTCTTGTCATAAAACCAAATGGCCCCTGATTTCGCAGGGGAGACCCTCAGGCCCAGCCTGCGCACAGCACGGGTCGTGCAGGCCATTGCGATTTCGCCGATGCGCAGCGTCTCGTGCCAGCCACGACCCCATGTACAATCTAACTAGGGAAAAGGGAATTGTCGTAGAACCATGACCACCTTATGTTCACGAGTTAAATGGAACAGCTGAGCGCTACAATAGAACAATCATGAATTCCGCTAGATGCTTACTACATGATTCAAAGCTGAATATTAAATATTGGCCGGAAATAGTTAGAGCCGCGGCGAACTTAAAAAATGGAACCGTTACAAACACACGTGAAAATAAAACACCATTTGAAATATTTTTGAAAAGGAAACCGAATATAAATAGTTTAAGATTGTACGGAAGTAGAGTTTTCGTAAGAATACCTGAAATTAAAAGAAATTCGAAATGGGACAAAAAAACAGACACTGGGATACTTGTAGGTTATGAAAACAATGGATATAGGATCCTAGTTAATAATAAAATTATAATTGCAAGAGACGTAGAATTTATAGGTGAAGATGAGAATTTAGTATGATTTCGAGGAGAAGATGGACCAGACAATGAGACAGAAGAGGATTTTGACGAACATTCGGATGTAAACGAAAGAGTCGAGCAGGTTGCAATAAAAGAGGAGAGAAATTAAAGTAACGAGTCTGAAGAAAAACTTGAGGACACAGAAAATAATTTGAGAAGGTCAGGACGGGAAAAAAAGAAACCTCAAGTATATGGCCAAACGAGCTCATAATTCATTTATGTGAATACAGTTAGTGCAGACAGTCCCCAAACCTATGAAGAAGTTTTAAGTGGAGGTGACAGCGTTTCATGGAAAGAAGCAATGGATCGAGAAATAAGTAGTTTAATCAAAAACAAGACCTGGCAATTAGTAGAGAAACCACAAGACAAAAAAGTATTAGACACGAAATGGATATATGCGAATCAATCTGATAATCGTAAGAAAGCGCGACTAGTTGTTCGAGGCTTCCAACAAAAGGAAGTACTGGAAGATTATTCTCTCCAGTGGAAAAAATGCAAACGTTGAAGTTATTACTATCTTAATGTTGTCAATATGGTTTGACGATTATGCAAATGGATGTAGAAACAGCTTTCTTAAACGGAACTATAAAATAGGAAGTATTTTTAAAACAACCTATAGGTTACGACAATAAAAGCGGGAAAGTATGTAAATTATCAAAAGCGTTATATGGATTGCGTGAAAGTTCAAGAGCTTGGTATGAATGTTTCGACGAGTATATGAAGAAATTAGGATTTCAAAGAAGTAAGAGTGATTATTGTCTGTATATGAAGTATGAGAGCGATGATGTTATATATTTAATTCTATTCGTAGACGACCTATTAATATGTGGAAAAAACATAAAAAAATCGATGAAATTAAAAACAAATTGTCAAAAAAATTTTCGATGAAGGACTTGGGTGAAGTAAAGACTTACTTAGGAATAAACATTGAATACGATAATAAGAAGTGTGATATGAAATTAGATCAAAGTAGATATATAGAGTCATTAGCGAAACATTATAATATAGAAAACAGTAAACTATATTCTACACCAATGGAACAAAACTTAAGTTTAGAAGCCGCACAATCAGCCTCAGACGATATAAGATATAGAAATCTCATAGGAGCATTATTATATATTAGTACTGGAACAAGATTAGACGTTAGCTATTGTGTAAACTATTTAAGTCGATTTCAAAACAGTTACAACGAGACCCACTATAAATATGCATTGAGAATCTTGAAATACTTATATTTAACTAGGAAATTAAAATTAACTTAAAAAAGAAATTTGAATGCTGAAGTTATTGATTGTTTTGTTGACGCTGATTGGGCTGGAGATAAAGTAGATAGAAAATCCACTATGGGATTTATCATAAGATTTTTCGGAAACGCAATTTACTGGAAATCGAGAAAGCAAAGTAGCGTAACAAAATCATCAACAGCCGCCGAATTCGTAGCTTTATCGGAAGCTATGAGCGAAATTAAATTTGTAAAAAAGTTGTTGAAAGATTTGAAATAATGATCGAGACGCCCATAAAAGTTTTGGAAGATAATTCTGGAGCGATTGCGGTATAAAAATTTGGAAATTTAACAAAAACTTCTAAGTACATTGAAGTTCGCTTCCATTTTGTGAATGAAAGTTACGAAAATAAAGAAATTGACATTATAAAAGTAGATTCAGATAATAATGTAGCTGATATTTTAACGAAGGCTCTAGGGAGGAACAAATTTTGAAATTTTAGATTATTTTTAAGAATAGTTTGATTGACTTATAAAAGGAAATGAATATGCAACACAAAAAATTAAGGAGGTGTGTTGAGATATGTATAATTTTCTGTGCTGGACTGGGTTAAGAGCGTAGTAGAGATACTTATATGTATTTCGGAGATGAAAGGACATCGGAGCCTCCCCTTTAGAACTTCAGGATAATCCGCTAACACCGTAATCTAGATTCTATCATAGGCGTAATTAAACAATTGTCGTCTCTCGATCCGATTGTATTTGTTCGAGATTTGTGATAATGAGCTTGGGCTCTAGGCGACAGCCATTCGCCGAACGTAGCCGCGGTCACGGGATGAACGCTTTGTCTAACAAAGGCATGGAGCAATTCTATAGCTCTCCTTAAAAGAAATATTTGTGGCGGCACGTGACAGTAAACATTCCAACAGTTTCTGCCCCGTGGCTCGCCACACGCAGACCCTATTCTTCGAGTAAGATGATTGCCAGATGTCGATGCGTCTCCGCAGTACATGTCCAGCTAGCCTGTGGGCCCGCTATAAATCTTAAGATTTAGCTGACTAAAGTTCTTCAAACAGACAAACAGTCTTTGTCCCAACTACGGGAAGATAGGGGAGACCTATTTTTCAACGAACGGCGTCTCCCACTAGCAACTTTCCTTTGAGGGCGACGAGCATCTTTTTCTAACCACCGATATGGAGATTGACCAATTAGCAGCAACGCCAATTTCCCTTACTTGCTGAACGAAGGCTACCCTCGACGAATCCGATGATCTCGTGCCCTTAGACACACCCCATGATAGTTTTCCTCTGTGGCATCATCGGGACGGAAATTCATTCTTCCTTGTGGTCCCATCGACGCATAAAGTAACTCCTTACGATCAGTGGATATTACGCGTCCGACTTAGATTTTGTGAGCACGTTCATCTATCATCCCGTCGACCGCGGATTCGTTATTGAACCTAGGATCATTGTCATTAGTTTCTCCAATATCTAATTACCACAGTTACTTGTCCAGTTCTATGATAATCGTATCTGCACTAGTCAATGTCTTCTCTATTGCATAACGACACGTGTAATCCAAACGAAGATTCGTTTCACGCCCCTAACCCTAATTCTAATGTAAACCCGACATATATATATTCGCTGCCATTTACAGCGCCCTTCGGGCTGTTTGGGCTATGATATCACTGGGCCGTGTCAAACACAACGTTATTGCAGTTTTGGAGATTCTGCCTGACATATTCAATTAAACGTATCTCCGTTCCCATTAGTGATTTGTCGACAATTCGGTACGCAATATACTCCACATTTGCTGCCAAATACAGCTCACCTGCTCCTGTTTAAAATACGTCAACTCGGGTCGAGGATATATCCAATGTTATTGTTGTACTGCACATTCAGGCTTCTATATTCAATTGAACGTATCTCGGTTTCCATCGGAGATATGTCGACAATTCGATGCGAGTAAAACCCCACATTTTCTACCACATACGGTGCAAGTCATTCGGTTTGCGCAATGTCAATTGTGTATCCTCCAAATCCATTGTAATTGCAGTTTTGTATACTTTGGCTTCAGTATTCAATTCAACGTATCTCCGCTGCTATTGGTGGTATGTCAACAATTCGATGCGCGTTATACTCCATATTTGCTGCCAAATACAGTGCACGTCAACCGGTTTTCGCTATGTCAACACTGTATCCAGTCAAAACCTTTGTAATTGCAGTTTTGCATACTTAGGCTTCAGTATTCAATTAAACATATCCACACTGCTATTGCTGATATCTCGACAATTCGATGCGCGTTATACTCCACATTTGCTGCCAAATTCAGCGCCCAATCAGCCGGTTTTTGCTATGTCAACCCTGGTCCCTGCCAAATACTTTGTAATTGCAGTTTAGCATATTTAGCGTTAAATATTCAATTGAACGTATCTCCGTTTCGATTGGAGATATGACGACCATTCGGCGCGAGTTATACCCTACATTTGCAGTCAAATACAGCGCATATCGTTCGGCTTGCGTTATGCCAACTTTGGACACTGTCAAATACAGTGTATTTGCAGTTTTGGAGATTCTTTTTGAAATACTGTATTGGACGAATCACAGTTTCTATTCCAGATTTCTGGACAATTCAGTGCGCGTTATACTCCTAATTTGCTGCCAAGTACGGCGTACCTGCTCCTGTTTATATTATGTCAACTTGGGTCGAGGACAAACCTGATGTTATTCCAGTACTCCATATCCAGGCTTCAGTATTCAATTGAACGCATCTGCGGTTCCATTGGAGATATGTCGACAAGTCGATGCGCGTTTTACTCCACAATTGCTGCCAAATACAGCGCACCTGCTTCTGTTTACATTATGTCAACTCGGGGCGGGGTCAATTCCAATGTTATTGCAGTAATGCACATTCAGGCTCAATATTTCATTAAAGCTATCGCCGCTGCTGTTGGTGGCATGTGGACAATTTGTCGCGCGTTGTACTCCTCATTTGCTGCCAAATACATCTCCCTTCATCCGGGTTGCGCTATGTCAACTCTCTGCTCAGACAAATCCAGCGCAATAGCAATTTTGCAGATTCTACCTTAAATATTCAATTGAACGTATCTCCGTTTCCATTGGAGATATGGAGACATTCTATCCGCGATATACTCCAAATATCCTGCCAAAGATAACGCACCTGTTCCTCTTTACATTATGGCAATTCGGGGCGAGGCCAAATCCAATGTTATTGCAGCACTGCAGAATCATGCTTCAATATTCAATTGAACGTATCTCGATTTCCATTGGAGATATGAAGCCAATTCGACGCGAGTTATAATACCCTACATTTGCTGACAAATACAGCGCACATCAATCGGTTTGCGTTATGCCAACTTTGGGCCCTGTCAAATACCGTGTTATTGCTGTTTTGCAGATTCTGCCTTAAATATTCCATTGAACGTATCTCAGTTTCTATTCCAGATATCTCGACAATTCGATGCGCGTTACACTCCACATTTGCTGCCAAATACAGCGCATCTGCTCCTGTTTACATTATGCCATCTCGGGTCGAGGATAAATGCAATGTTATTCCAGGACTGCATATTCAGGATTCAATATTCCATTGAACGTATCTACACTACTATTGGTGATATCGCGACAATTCGATGCGCGTTATCTCGCGCATATGCTGCCAAATACTACGCAGATCAACCAGTTTGCGTCATGTTACTCTGGGCTCTGTCAAATACAGCGTTATTGCAGTTTTGGAGACTCTGTCTGACATATTCAATTGCACGTATCTCAGTTTCTATTCCAGATATCTTGACAATACGATGCGCGTTGTACCCCACATTTGCTGATAAATACAGCACACGTCATTCGGTTTGCGCTATGTCAACTCTGGGCCCTGTCAAATACCGCTTTGTTGCTGTGTTACAGATTCTGTCTTAAATATTCAATTGAGCGTATCTCTGTTTCTATTCCAGACATCTGGACATATTGATGCGCGTTATACTCCACATTTGCTGCCAAATACAGCGCACCTGCTCCTGTTTACATTGTGTCAACTAAGGTCGAGGTCAAACCCAATGTTATTGCATTACTGCAAATTCATGCTTCAGTATTTCATGGAACGTATCTCCGTTGCCATTGGAGATATGTCGACAATTTAATGCACTTTGTACCGCACATTTGCTGCCGAATATAGCGCGCATCGGCCGGGTTTTTCTATGTCAACCCTGGCCCCTGCCAAATCCATTGCATTTGCAGTTTAGCATATGTAGCCTTCAGTATTCAATTAAACGTATCTCAGCTTCTATTGGTGGTACGTCAACAATTCGATGCGCGTTATACTCCACATTTGCTGCCAAATACATCGCGCATCAGGCGGTTCTTGCGATGTCAACCCTGGTCCTTGCCAAATCCTTTCTAATTACAGTTTTGCATATTTAGTTTTCAGTATTCAATTCAGCGTATCTACGCTGCTATTGGCGGTATCTCAACAATTCGATGCGCGTTATACTCCACATTTCCTTCCAAATACAGCGGACTTGCTCCTGTTTACATTATGTCAACTAGGGTCGAGGACAAACCCAATGTTATTGCAGAAGTACATATTCATGCTTCAGTATTCAATTGAAAGTATCTCAGTTTCCATTGGAGATATGTCGACAATTCGATGCGTGTTATACTCTACATTTGCTGTCAAATATAGTGCACATCAACCGGTTTTCGCTATGTCAACACTGTATCCATTCAAATCATTTGTAATTTCAGTTTAGCATATTTAGGCTTAAGTACTCAATTGAACGTATCTCCGTTTCCAGTCGAGATATGTCGACATTTCAATGCGCGTACGACTCCACATATGCTGCCGAATGCAGCGCACATCGTTCGGTTAGCGCTATGCCAACGCTGTGTCCTGACAAATACAGCGTAATTGCCGTTTTGGAGATTCTGCCGGAAATATTCAATTGAACGTGTCTCCGTTTCCATTGGAGATATATCGACAATTCGATGCACGTTATACCACACATTTGCTGCCAAACACAGTGCAACCTGCTCCTGCTTACATTATGTCAACTCGCGTCAAGGTCAAATCCAATGTTTTTGCTGTACTGTATATTAACTATTCAATATTCCATTGAACGTTTCTACACTGCTATTGGCGATATCTTAACAATTCGATGCGCGTTATACTGCACATTTGCTGCCAATTACTGTGCACATCGGCCGGTTTACGCCATATCAACTATGGTCCCGATCAAATCCAATGTATATGCAGTTGTTCATATTTAGGCTCAAACATTCAATTCAGAGCTATTACAGGTATGTCGGCAATTCGAAAAGCATTATACTCTTCATGCTCTTCAACGCCTTCAAGTATTTTGTCTGTCCGCTATTTGTACTTTTAAATAGCCCATAAACACGTTAATAATTTCTTATAGGGGTCTCCAAGACAGATCAATTATTGTATACTGTCATACGCATAGGACGGTCATCGTGGAATTTTAGTCGGTAGGAGTCCGACACCACTCTGCTGTTACGCGCTTACGCAGCAGCGGAGTGTCCATGAGGATTTCTCCACGTACAAAAAAAAAATTCCACCGTGACGAGCAGCACATACATATGTCTCAATTCTCAGTCAGGCCGTCAGTCGTGCTCGCGCAACAGTAGAAGCAACATGGAGTTTTTTAGATCTCTATTACGCGTCGTTGGTCTGTTCGTGCCAAGCAAGGTAGATATCATTTCCGAACTACCACTGGAGATTTCGCACTTGATACTTCGCAAATTGGATCCCCCGACCCTGCAGAGCGGCGCGCTTGTCTCGGGCAAATGGTTGAACGTATGTAGATCGGACAAGTGTCTACGGCGGAGAGCAAGACGTCACATGCGACATACGAGAAAGCGAGTCAGGGAAGAGTTTCTCGGACCAGCAGCCGCGAAAGCTGCCAACCAAGAATCAAGCAGTAGAGTACGTGGTGGAAGGAACCTAAGACGCGAAGTAAGCTTATCCGCTGCTCGTACGGCGGTCGTCGTTGGAAAGTTACGTGGTCCTCCGAAAATTTCGAAGCGAAATCGTCCCATCGATGTTGGATCACAAAACTGTATCAGATTTTAATTGATAGTATGTACCTGAATTTGACTGCGTGCTTTTGCTAGAACTTGAAACGGTCTTGTCCGGCGAAAATTATTCGGAACTGTAGCGTGAGTCTTGAAATAAAACGGTCCCATTGAGACGGTAATTTGTTTCAGTCGCGGCAATATTCTGACGAAACATCGACAATGTAACTTACATTGACGCTGAGTCGTGCAATGCGTTACATTCCTTCCGTTAAAGTGGAATACTATCTGTATCGTAACAGGCCCATTACTGAATATTAAATTCAACGTATCACCGCTGCTATTGGAGATTTGACGCTAACTAGATGTGAGATGTATTCCTCATTCGGCTGCCAGATACAATGCAAATCAGCCGATTCGCGCTATGTCAACTCTGGTACCTGTCAAATCCAGTGTAATTAGAATTTTGCACCTTCAGGCTTAAATATACAAATCAATTTATCCCCACTTCTATTGCAGATATGTTAACAATTCAATTCGAGTATACTCCACATTTGCCGCCAACTACAGCGCGCATCAGCCGGTTCTTGCTATGTCAAACCTGGTCCATGCCAAATGCTTTGTAATTGCAGTATAGCATATTTACGGTTACGTATTCAATTGCACGTATCTCAGTTTCTATTCCAGATATCTCGACAATTCGATGCGCGTTATACTCCACATTTGCTGCCAAATACAGCGCTCATCAACCGGTTTGCGCAAAGTCAACGCTGAATCCTGTCAACTTCATTGTAATTGCAGTTTAGAATATTTAGGCTTAAGTACTCAATTAAACGTATCTCCGCTGCTATTGGTGGTATGTCCACAATTTGATACGCGTTATACTCCACATTTGCTGCTAAATACGGCGGACCTGCTCCTGTTTACTTTATGTCAACTCGGGTCGATGTCAAATCCAATGTTATTGCAGTACAACATATTCAGAATTCAATATTCAATCGAACGTATCTACACGGCTATTGATGATACCTCGACAAGTCGGTGCGCGTTATACATCTCATTAGCTGCCAACTACAACGCAAATCGTCCGGCTAGTGCATTGTCAACACTGTGTCCTGTGAAATCCAACGTAATTGGCGATTTGGCGATTCTGCCTGAAATATTCAATTCCCGTATTTCAGTTTGTATTCCAGATATCTCGAGGAATCGATACGCGCTCTACTCCACATTTGCTGCCAAATAAAGCGCATCTGCTCCTGTTTACATTGTGTCAACTCGGGTCGATGTCAAATCCAATGTTATAGCAGAACCGCATATTTAGGCTTCAGTATTCAATTGAACGTATCTACACTGCTATAGGTGATATCTCGACAAGTCGATGAGCATTATACTCTTCTTTCGCTGCTAAATACAGCGCCCTCCACCCGGCTTGCGCTATGTTAAATCTGTGTCCTGTCAAAACCAGCGTAATTGCAATTTTGTAGAATCTGGCTTAAATATTCAATTGAACGTATCACCATATCCATTGGAAATATGTCGACAGATCGATGCGCGTTATACCTCAAATTTGCTGCCACAAACAGCGCATACCAGCTCGTTCGCGCTATGTCAACTCTGGATCCTGTCAATTACATTGCAATTGAAGTTTTGCATATTTAGGCATGAATATTCAATTGAACGAATCACTGTTTATATTGCAGATGTGTCGAAAATTCGATGCGCGTTCTACTCCACATTTGCTGTGAATACTGCGCACATCGTTCGGTTTGCGCTATGCCAAATTTAGGTCCTGTCAAATACAGTGTTATTGCAGTGTTGGAGATTGTGCCTGAAATATTGAATTGATCGAATCTCAGTTTCTATCCTAGATATCTGACATTTCGATGCGCGTTATACTCCACATTTGCTGCCAAATACAGCGCCCTTCAGCAGCTTTGCGCTATATCAACCGTGGTCTCTGCCATATCCTTTGTAATTGCAGTTTAGCATATTTAGGTTTAAGTATTCAATTAAACGTATCTCCGCTGCTATTATTAGTATGTCGCCAATTGGACGCGCGTTGTTACGCCGCCTAAAATATCTGCATTCCAGCCCTCGCGATCGGACAGCCAGCGGCCTGCGTAACGTCATTTCGACCCTCAATAAACCTAAGGACCCACCATAGACTTTCTCTTTCATTGTCTTGCATCGACATGTGTCTTCAGTCAATTCGTTTGTGCTGAAGAATTTCTCAAGTCTAACAATATTTTCGAAGCACATCTGGCTTTTAGAGAGGTCCTTGGGTTTATTAGGCGTACTTAAAAAATACGGAGAAAGCGGATACACACCTATTAGGGAAAACCGAATAGCTAGCTTACAAACAAGCTGGTTTTTCCCATGTACACGAACCACGATGGTAGGAGGTTTCCAACTCATCCCTTAAGACCTCAGCGTAGGTTATAACCAATCGACATCGCAGATCGTTACCCTCACTTTTCTAACGAAAAGTGTGAACAACGAATCCGCGTTCCTCAGGCAAAGGGGCACACCCACACCGAGCTTTATTCCGTATTAACATTAGAGCGACAAATCAGTTAGTTATAGCACAAACGTCGTCACTGTAACTCATCTCCTAAGACCTCGGGAAAGTCAAATACTGCTCCTGCGACACCAGGAGGTTCAAGTCACTAATTTATAGTACAAAATCGAACGCCTAACGTTTACGTCTAAGCGCAGCATTCAAAGTCGGTTCTCGGTATCATCGAACATTCACATACGCTATTAAGTATCATATCGTGCTGCGTCCACTAACATACGAATTATAAGAGCCCTGCTCTAGTGTGCATCTCTATATTATCTTCGTGCGACAAGTTGTTATCTATTTGTAACTACTCGACAGTGTAATTTAAGTGTTGGAAATATATAATTTATAATTCTGTGAATCACAGTGTTATATAAACTTAATCACCCCTATTATCTTAACGGAAATCAGGGGATCGATCAATTCGTGGTGTCGATTATAATAATCGTAACGGGAATTTACGACTCCCGTTGACATCTCTCCTCGCGATTGCGTCTCCCCGCGACTGGTCGAAAACACACGCGTTATACTCCACATTTGCCACCAAATGCTGCGCACATCGTTCTGTTTGCGCTATGTTATCTCTGGGCCTTGTCAAATGCAGCGCTACTGCAGTTTTGGAGATTCAGTCTGAAATATTCAATTGCTCGTATCTCCGTTTCCCTTCCAGATATGTCGACAATTTGATGCGCTTTCTACTCTACATTTGTTGCCAAATACAGTGCGCATCAGCCGGTTTTTGCTATGTCAAATCAGGTCCCTGGCTAATTCATTGCAATTGCAATTTTGCAGATTCTACCTTAAATATTCATTTGAACGTACCTCCGTTTCTATTGGAGATATGTCGACAATTCGATTCGCGATATAGTCCACAATCGCTGGCAAATACCGCGCTCCTGCTCCTGCTTACATTATGTGAACTCGGGTCGAGGACAAATCGAATGTTATTGGAGCGCTGCACATGCAGGCTTCAATATTCAATTGAACGTTTCTGTGTTTCCATTGGAGATATTTCGAGAATTCGGTGCGCGTTCTACTCCACATTTGCTGTCAAAAAGCGCACCTGCTCCTGTTTACATTACGTCAACTCGGGTCGAGGTCAAATCCAATGTTTTTGCAGTACTGCATTGTTAGAGAAATGATACATTTACACTGTACATGGGAGTGTGTGTGTAAGCGTCAGGGGACGTCCAGGTCTTAGTTGAGACAAAAGTCTGTTGTTAGTCCTTAGAAGCTTCTAGAATAGTCGGTTGACAACAAGCGTGCGTGCAAGACGGTTATCGAGGTCTCCAGAGTGTAATATAGATGTATAGCTGTTGTGTGTGAAATAAAGTTGTTGAGAATTGTGGATCTTTGAAGCCGAAATAATGTTATAGGAACACTAAATTTACACTGAGGATTCATATTGAAATAGTTATCTATTTATTTCACGGACGATTCCTTATATTTTCATCGATACACACTTGCACGCGTCTCGGCACCTTCTTCCATACCCGACTCTTAAACGACTGTCTAGTTTACAGTCATCTGTTTTTTTTGGGACGCCGTGCGCACATACATACTTCCACACACTGATATATATGAGGTGATGGTGTAATAGTTACTGATGTGTACTCGGATATGTTTAATCAATAACGTTTATTAAATTCAACAACGGTGAATAACAATTTAACAATTAACAGTTAACAACAATCAATATTTAACAAAGATTAACAATAATGACGTTCGCTAGATCTTTCGAGAATAGCAGGCGCGTTTTCTTCGGTCTTTCGCGCTTCGTAGCTCGTAGTCGTCTGTGCTTATTTTTTCGGTCGAACTGATTCTTTCTTTCGTTGTCCATCGATATCCCTCTAGCGTGCATTCCTTAGATGTGCCGCCGCGTCTGGCGCGTATATGCTCTTCCGAGAATTTCGGCGGTAGGAGCGTGAAGATATCGATGACAGATTGAGCACGTCGTGTGCGCCTTGACGGCGTAGCACTTTGTATCGCGGAGCCGTTGGAAAGTTCCGTGGTCCGTGTCACCACAGTACCCCCTTACCAGTGATAACGCTACATAAATATAAGAATATATAAATATTACAAGGCAATGTGCACGTTCGCCGGTTCCTAACGCTTATCCGAAACCTTCCTGAAACCGATCGGGAACTCGGACTCTTCGCCCAGACCGCGTAACGTATCTATTCCGGGTATTTTCTTCGTTCGTCGTTTGGTTATTGGCGTTTGCCCCGCTTTCGTCGCGAACATTCGTTTGATCTACAGGTATTAGCACGTTGCGAGTCTCGGCGGTTCTTTGTTCGAGGTCTTCGGGAATGACGAACGCAGGCTTCAACCTATCTACGGAAACCGTTACGTCGCGATTATTTATTTTTACCGTATATGTCTTATCGCCTCTTTGCATAACTTTATACGGCCCATCGTACGGTGGCTGTAATGGTGCTCCAATCGCGTCATGGCGCACGAATACGTATGGCGACGTCTCTAATTCCTTGAAGACGAAAACTTTCTTTTCGCCGTGACGCGTAACCGGGTGTGGTCTGACTCTCTCCATACGTTCTCTCAGCCGATTCGCGTATTCCGAGTTGGCCCGTTGACTAGTTGGCAAAAAGAATTCCGCCGGCAGACGTATGCCGGTGCCGTAAATCATTTCGACCGCTGTTGCGTTTAGGTTCTCCTTTATCGCGGTTCTCATACCTAATAAGACGATCGGCAGAATTCCGACCCAGTTGCTCGTGTCATGGCATTTAATCGCCGCCTTTAGTTGTCTGTGTAGGCGTTCCACCATCCCGTTGGACGCTGGATGGTAGGCCGTTGTACGCAGATGTTTGACGCCGAGCAACCGGCATAATTCCTCGAATAAACGCGATTCGAATTGGCGTCCTTGATCAGTCGTGATTTTCAGAGGTACGCCGAAACGAGATATCCAAGTGGAAAGGAGGGCCGAAGCCACGGTTGGCGCTTCCATATCGGCGATAGGGATTGCTTCGGGCCAACGCGAAAAACGATCGATACACGTTAGACAATACCGGTATCCTTGCGAATATTGCATGGCGATAATGTCTAAGTGTATGTGCTCGAACCGGCCTGCTAACGTTCCGAACGTTCCGACAGGCGAGGATACGTGTCTGGTGACTTTATTGCGCTGACACGGTATGCATTGTCGCGTCCACGCTCGGCAATCTTTATTTACGGACGGCCAGACGAAGCGCGTCGCTACCAATTTTCGCGTAGCACGCATCCCCGGATGGGAAAGTCCATGTAGCGATTGGAATACAGTGCGTCGTAACGGTTTCGGTACGTACGGTCGCACGGTCTCGGCTTTGATATCGCAATATAGCTCGACGTCGTGATCGGGAAATCGTACCTTTTTCATATGCAGCGCGGTCGAGCCAGCGTTGATAATTTCGCGTAGCTCGCTATCCTTCTCTTGCGCTGCGGCTAGCGTATGGTGGTCTACTGATTTCCCGATCGCTTCGATGCGAGATAGAGTATCGGCTACATTGTTCTCTACCCCTTTTATATGTCGGATGTCCGTCGTAAACTGTCCGACGTAATCTAGATGTCGAAACTGTCTTGGCGAACACTTGTCGAGGTTCTGCTTGAACGCATAAATTAGGGGCTTGTGATCTGTATAGATCGCGAATTCTCTACCTTCAACGGCATGTCGGAAGCGTTTAACCGCGTAGTACATCGCCAGCAATTCCCGGCCATACGCGCTGTATTTTCGTTGCGCGGGGGATAGCATTTTTGTCATAAAGCCTAGTGGCTGCCAAGAATCGTTGACGCGTTGCTGAAATACCGCACCAATAGCGTAGTCGGATGCGTCAACCGCGAGGCTAACGGGCGCGCCGGGGATCGGGTGCGCTAACATTGTCGCGTCGGCCAAAACACGTTTCGACTCGCGGAAGCTTTCTTCGGCATGCTCGGACCACTCAATAGACGCGTTGCGCTTCGTTGTGCCTTTTAGTAAGTCGTTGAGTGGTCGGAGAGTGTGCGCGGCCCTCGGTATGAAACGTCTGTAAAAGTTAATCATACCGAGGTATCTTCGAAGGTCTTTAACGGTCGCGGGTAGCGGTATTTTAGTGATAGCGTCCACACGTTCAGCCAGCGGCTTTATCCCTTCAGCGGTTACAGTATAACCGAGGAATTGAATTTCGCGGACGCCGAATTCGCACTTCGCGATATTAATAACGACCCCGTAATCGTTGAGGTGTTGAAACAGGACCCGCAAGTGTTAGCGGTGTTGCTCGTCATTCTCGGAAGCTACAAGGAAATCGACTATATATGCGTAGACGAAATCGAGGCCTCGTACGATTTCGTCTACGAATCTCTGACACGTTTGCGCGGCGTTCCGAAGTCCGAACATCATGTTGGTCGCTTCGAACAGACCGAACGGTGTTATTTTGGCTGTTTTCTCGACGTCTTCCGGCGCAATCGGAATTTGGTGATAAGCGCGAACGAGGTCGATTTTAGAAAAAATGCGCTTACCATGTAAGTTCTGCGCGAAATCCTCTATGTGCGGCGGTGTATATCTGTACGGGATGGTGCGGGCGTTCAGCGCCCGGTAGTCGCCGCACGGTCGAATCCCTCCGTCCTTTTTTGGAACGACATGCAAGGGTGATGCCCATGGGCTTCTCGATGGCTGCATCACGCCTTGCTCAATCATGACTTCGAACTCCGACTTAACCTGTTGAAGTCGGTCCGGAGTGAGTCGGCGGGGTTTGCTGTGGTCAGGCGGGTCTGGTGTAGTCTTGATGTGATGTACCACGCCGTGCCGAATTTTCTCTCGTCCGAAAGCCGGTGGGCGGGTTAGATCCGGAAATTCAGCAAGGAGCCGGTGATACGTCGATTCTTCGATAATCGTCTTGATCGACGCCATCTGAGTCGCGGCCGTGTATCCTCTCGTCGACCGGTTCGAAGTAGAATCTATAAGGCGTTTATTCCTCGCGTCCACCCACAGCTCGTAGTGGCTGAGGAAATCCAGACCGATGATGGGTGTGTCGACGTCCGCTATAATGAACCGCCACTTCATCGCTCGACGTAGTGCCAAGTCGAGGGACACTAGAGTGGTGCCGTAGGTCGCGATGCGTGACCCGTTAGCCGCGAACAATTCGTATGTATCTTTGTTCGCGGGCCCGTGTATTTTGTTGCGCGGAAATACACATACGTCGGCACCGGTGTCCACTAGGAAGGAGATTTTTGAGCTCCTGTCCCTCACGAATATGCGGCGGGATGTTAGGCCGTCGTCGCTTGCCGCGTTTACGGACGGCCGGTCTCGTTTCCCTGCTTTCATGTACATGGCGAACGGCACTTCCTCGCGCGCGCCCGGAATGTCGCGTGGTAGTAACAAAGACCAGAGTCCTGTGGCTCTTCTCGCGGGCGCGGTCCGTACCGTCTCGTATTTGGACGTTGGTAGCGGCCCCGGTCGAGGCGCAGTGCCTCGATTTGTGCCTCTAATCTGGAGAATCTGTCGTCTGACGATTCTGAGGAGCGATCTCGCCGTTCGCCTCCCGCTCTTTCAGTCTTGATGGTGGCGACCTTCTGCCTTCTCAACGTATGTGTCTCGTAAATGCGGTCGGCTGCCCGTGTCAACTTTTCTACGTCCGTTTCGTCCACCGCGGCCAGGGCATTGTCTATGTATTCCGGGAGTCGCTCCCTCCACGGTGTGAGGAGAAATTCATCCGGCATGGAGGGGCCGGCTAGTCTTCTCAGGTGTTGGTGGAATTGGGACGGCTTTTGGTCGCCCATCTCTTCAAAGGTCAGCAACTTGCGTGACTTCGTGCTGGCAGTATCAGCCAACTCCCGAATGATCTCGTTTTTTAACCTGTCGTATTGTTCCGCCTCTGGTATCCTCCTCTTCACGTCTTCGATATGCGACAGATATCGGCCGCCGAGGCACCTGGCGAGGGTCACGAACTTTCGCTTGTCGTCCGTAAGACCCAGGTCTTCGAATTGCATTTCGAGAAACGTGAACCACGCCGTGACCTCAGAGGGTTGCAGCGGGGGCATACTAATTATTTGGTGGACTCGTTGCGCGCCGATCGCGATCTCGTCGGTATTTGCCATCGCACAGCAGTCTTGATTCGCGACGTTTAGGGTTTGAATATCACTATCACAGTCACCTCTTTAACTTAAACTCACGTCGGGGTCACCAATTTGAGGTGATGGTGTAATAGTTACTGATGTGTACTCGGATATGTTTAATCAATAACGTTTATTAAATTCAACAACGGTGAATAACAATTTAACAATTAACAGTTAACAACAATCAATATTTAACGACGATTAACAATAATGACGTTCGCTAGATCTCTCGAGAATAGCAGGCGCGTTTTCTTCGGTCTTTCGCGTTTCGTAGCTCGTAGTCGACTGTGCTTATTTTTTCAGTCGAACTGATTCTTTCTTTCGTTGTCCATCGATATCCCACAAACGTGCATTCCTTAGATGTGCCGCCGCGTCTGGCGCGTATATGCTCTTCCGAGAATTCCGGCGGAAGGAGCGTGAAGATATCGATAACAGATTGAGCACGTCGTGTGCGCCTTGACGGCGTAGCGCTTTGTATCGCGGAGCCGTTGGAAAGTTCCGTGGTCCGTGTCACCACATATACATATAAGAATATCTACTACGCGCTAAACCCAGTCCAGCACAGAAAATTATACATATCTCAACAAAAGTAAATTATTTGTATTTCCGAATCGTCTCATTACCTTAACATGCATATTCATGCTTCAATATTCAATAGAACGTATGTCCGTTTCCATTTCAGATTTGTCCACAATTTGATGCGCTTTCTACTCCACATTTGCTGCCAAATACAGCGCGCATCAGCCGGTTTTTGCTATGCCAACCATTGTCCCTGCCAAATCCTTTGTAGTTGCAGTTTAGCATATTTAGGGTTAAGTATTCAATTAAACGCATGTGCGCTGCATCGTTGGTATGTCGACAATTCCATGCGTCTTATACTCCACATTTCCTGCCAAATACAGCGGACCTGCTCCTGTTTACATTATGTCAATTCTGATCGAGGTCAAATCCAATGTTATTGCAGTACTGCATCTCCAGTCTTCAATATTCAATTGAACATATCTCCATTTCTATTGGAGATATCTCGACAATTCGAAGTGCGTTATACCCCACATTTGTTGCCAAATACAAGCGCACATCAACCCGTTTGCGCAATGTCAACTCAGTGCCCTGCATAATCTAGCGCAATTGCAATTTTGCAGATTCTACCTTAAATATTCGATTGAATATATCCCCGTTCCCATTGGACATATGTCGACAATTCGATCCGCGCACTACTCCACTTATGCTGCAAATACAGCGCACGTCATTCCGTTTGCGCTATGCCAACTCCGGACCCAGTCAAATATAGCGTTATAGCGGTTCTAATGATTCTGTCTTAAATATTCAATTGAGCGTATCTCAGTTTCAAATCCGGATATCTCGAATATTCGATGCGCGCACTACTCCACAAATGCTGCCAAATGCAGCGCACCTGCTCCTGTTCACATTATGGCAACTCGGCTCGAGGACAAACCCAATGTTATTGCAGTAATGCACATTCAGGCTTCAATATTGAATTGAACGTATCTCCGCTTCCATTGGAGATATCTCGACAATTCGATGCGCGTTATCCCCCACATTTTCTGCCAAATACAGCGCACATCAACCGGTTTGCGCAGTATCAACTCTGTGTCCTGTCAAATCCAGCGTGAGTGCCGTTTCGGAGATTCTGCTGGAAACATTCAATTGAACGTATCTCCGTTTCCATGGGATATATTTCGACAATTCCATGCGCGCTGTACTCCACATATGCTGCCAAATACAGCGCACGTCATTCGGATTGCGCTATCTCAACTGTGGGCCCCGTCAAATACAGCGCTGTTGCAGTTTTGCAGATTCTGTCTTAAATATTCAGTTGAGCGTGCCTCTGTTTCAATTCCAGATATGTCGACAATACGATCCGCGATATACTCCACAATTACTGCCAATTATAGCGCGCATCAGCCAGATTGTGCTATGTCAACCCTGATCCCTATTAAATCCTTTGTAATTGCAGTTTAGCATATTTTGGTTTAAGTATACAATTGAACGTATCTCCACAGATATTGGTGGTATGTCGACAATTCGATGTGGGTTACACTCCACATTTGCTGCCAAATACAGCGCACATCGTTCGGTTTGCGCTATGCCAAATTTGTGCCCTGTCAAATACAGCGTTATTCCAGTGTTGAAGGTTCTGCCTGAAATATTAAATTGATCGAATCTCAGCTTCTATTCCAAATATCTGGACATTTCGATGCGCGTTATACTCCACATTTGCTGTCAAATACAGCGGACTTCCTCCAGTTTACATTATGTCAACTCGGGTCGAGGTCAAATCCAATGTTATTGCAGTACTGCACAGACAGGCTCAATATTTAATTAAAGGTATCGCCGCTGCTATTGGTGGCATGTCGACAATTCGGTGCGCGTTGCGCGTTACACTCCTCATTTGCTGCCAAATACAGCGCCCTTCAACCGGTTTGCGCTATGTCAACTCTATGCTGTGACAAATCCAGCGTAATTACAATTTTGCAGATTCCACGTTTAATATTCAATTGAACTTATCTCCGTTTCCGTTGGAGATATGGCGACAATTCCATCCGCGATATACTCCACATTTGCTGCAAAAGACAGCGCACCTGGCCCTCCTTACATTATGGCAATTCGGGGCGAGGTCAAATCCAATCTTATTGCAGTACTGCAGAACCATGCTTCAACATTCAATTGAGCGTATCTCGGGTTCCATCGGAGATATGTGGACAATTCGATGCGAGTTAAATCCCACATTTGCTGCCACATACGGCGCACGTCATTCGGTTTGCGCAATGTCAATAGTGTATCCTGTCAAATCCATTGTAATTACAGTTTAGCATATTTAGGCTTAAGTACTCAAATAAACGTATCTCCGTTGCTATTGGTGCTTTGCCGACAATTCCATGCGCGTCATTCTCCTCACTCGCTGACAAATACAGCGCCCTTCAGCCGGTTTGCGCTATGTCAACTCTGTGTGATGTCACATCCAGCGTAATTGCAATTTTGCAGATTCTGTCATAAATATTCAATTGAGCGTATCTCAGTTTCTATTCCAGTTATCTCGACAGTTCGAATCGCATTATACTCTACATTTGCTACCAAATACAGCGAGCATCAACCGGTTTGCGGAATGTCAACTCCGGTCGTGCTCAAATCCAATGTTTTCGCAGTACTGTATATTCAGTATTCAATATTTCATTGAACGTTTATAGACTGCTATTGGTAATATCTCGACAAATCGATGCGCATTAGACTCCACATTTGCTGCCAAATACAGCGCACATCAGCCGGTTCTCGCTATGTCATACTTTTTTTTTATAACGAGGAAGGGAAATGCTATTACGCATACTCAAAGACCCGCGTCTCCGGCTTATATAGGACTCGGCAGATGACATCGCCATCCTCATTATCTTTCTGCTACGGTACTCGAGGCACCAACCCAGTACAGTCATGCGACATTACTTCAGTTTGGCCTCTACACCACGTACCGAATCCTTTATCTCCTCTCCTCGACTCTGGTCCTTCTTCTACCCTTTCCTTCTATTCCTCTCCTGACCTCCATCACCCTTTCTTTAGAAAACCGGCATTTCATCGCCTGTGTACAAAAATCGTGAAACCTGTTCCACAACGGCTCCTCCGCGGCCATCTTCTCAACGACCCGGTTCTCCAATTTAAAATCTTCAGCGATCTCGACCTCCAACTCCGTTCTCTCCTCCGTCCATCTAGGGCACCAAAAGAGCACATGCTCGGTGTCATCCATCCCCGCACCACAATCCCAACAGCTGGTGTGCGAGTCCTTGCCGATCCTATGACGGCAACAATTAAAGATACCGTGTCTCGTAAGGATCTGCGTCGTATGGTAGTTGATCCGTCTTCTTCTTTTGTAGAAGATCAGCGGATCTTCAACCAGTTTCCTAGTCCAATTGCAGGGGTTGTGGGGCGCCCACTCTAATCTCCACCTGTCCTCTGCCTCCGTCTCCAACTCCATCATTTCTTCCTGCCCAACATGTGCCATTTCTTCAGGGCTCTCGTTGATCCGCCTCTTCACTCCATACTGCTTTCACCGCAACCATGCCTTGATGTATATCGGCATGCTACAAGTATGCACACACAGAGCCTCATGTGACACCGTACGGTAGGCGGTAGACGTACGGATCAACGCTGCCCTTTGCGCCCTTCTCATGATCGTCCTATCTGTTTCTCTTCCCAGAGAGGAGGCCCATATCGGTGCGCCATATTGTAACACAGACTCCCAGACCCCATAATACAGTCTCCTGACTAAATCGTTGGGCCCACCGACGTTTGCGAGTAGACTCCGTATGGCGCCCAAGAACCGTTCAGCTTTATCACAAATTGCTTTGAGGTGGGGGGAGAATCCCCTAGCACTATCCAACACTACCCCTAGGTACTTCACAACACGGCTAGTGGAAATTCCCCCCCCCCCCATCCCTCAAATCAACATTAAAAATCTTCGGAATCCTCATCCTAGTTAAGAGGATAACCTCCGTCTTCTCCCTGGCCAAGTGCAATCCAGCCTCGCAGCACCACCTGGTGGCCAAGGCTATGATCGCCTTTATTCCTTCGTTGATGTCTTGGGACCCTCTGACCTTGAGTAGAACCGCCATATCGTCGGCGAATGCTACTGCTTCGGTATCCTTCTCCCGGTCCAGAGCCTCCAGCACCCCGTCATACACTAGATTCCACAGTAACGGTCCTAAGACCGACCCCTGCGGGACCCCTGCGTACGCGTTCCTCCTTACTACACCGGCGCGACAGTGTACCAATATTCTCCTCTCAGCCAGATAGTCCGCTAACAACTCCTGCAACCGACCCGGTAGCCGCCTCCTTCGAATGTCCACCATTATCCTCTCCCACCTTAGAGTGTTGAAGGCGTTCTTTACATCAAGGGCGAGCAGAACACACACCACGCCCTTCCTTCTACACTCTTCAGCAACTGCGACCGCCCTATCCAGGGATTCAAGAGTCCCCCACTTTCTCCTGAAGCCATACTGGTCCCTATGGAAGGGATCCTGACCAATGCTCCTCACAATGAGCATTTTCAGCGTGTGCTCCCACACCTTGCTCAACGCCCGCAGTATGCTAATCGGCCTATACGCCGATGACGCCGCTGGATCTTTGCCAGGCTTGGGTATTAGTACTACCCTTGCCTCTTTCCATACCGCCGGTATTTTTCCACAGGTATTTATTCCGTTAATCACTGTCAGGAGCACGCTAGGTCTTTGCTCCGCCAATAACCTCACTACAGTGCCAGGAATCCCTTCCACTCCAGCCGCCTTCCTGGGATCGCATTTCCCAACGGTTATCCTCATGCCTGCTTCCTCGATGCCAAACCCTCCTTCTTCGCCAAACAGGATCGACGTCTCTTCCTGCGTAGGCGGTCGCAGTTCCTGCCTTGTGACAAAGAGGTCATCTAGGATTCCCTCCACTCTATCTCTTCCAAGAGGCTCCATTGGCGCCGACCGCATCATTTCCTTCCGCACTACACGATACGGCCTGCCCCATGGATCCTGGTCTAAGGTGACACAGAACCCCGTCCAGCTCTCCTCCTTGCTACGCCCGATCGCCCTTTTTAGTCGCCTCCTAACTTCCTTGAACTTGGCCAACAGGACCTCGGCATCATCCTTGCGGGCCGCCACCGCACGCTGAGCTCTTCCTCTAGCTCTTAGGGTTTCGCTCCTTAACATAGCGAGCTCATCGCACAACCAGTAGTTGGCGCTCCTCTTCGCACCCACCGGTTATCTCCTCTTCAGGTCCACGGCACACGTATGCTCCAAACTCTTCTGCAGTCGTTCGCCGCATGCCGTCTCGTCATATTTAAAACCGTTTCCATTACATACTCCGCCAAATTTATTAAAATAATTCTCTACATCCATCTCTTTCGTCAAGTATCTAAAAGCGCCACCCTCCTCGCGCTTAATATTATCCCTAAACCTCAATATAAAAATGGTCAGAGGCTGAGTACCAATCCAGGACCCTACTTCCCCTTCAACTCAGCCTTACTCGTCTATTAACACTAAGTATATCAGGGAAGCTAGTCCCTCCATTTCTCAGGAAGGAGTAGCTTCGCGTCGTCCTAATGGGTATAAGGTATAACATCCAGCAGTCATGTTCCCCTACGTTCCGTCTTAGAGCCCCGCCCCACACTGAGGATTTCGCATTAAAGTCACCGGCAACCATAATCGCCGGTGTTCTTTTCCTCCCCTCCTTTATGACCCCTTCCAGTTCCTTCAAATAATCGTTGAACTGGTCCTTACCCTTATTGGGCGAACAATACCCACTGACGCAAAACACATCACCAACCCTGTCCCCCACAATCCCTACATTTCCTATCAGGGTCTCGCTCGCCGCATGATTTCCATGAAACAGGGTGATCCATACCGATGCATCCCCACCCTCGTCATTAAACCAATAAGGCAACTGCCTATAGGGTTCGGAGATGACCACTATGTCCTTGTGTTCCCCACACTGCTCCAGGGAAGACAGGATACCTTTCATCATGTTACCAATCTCTCTTATCCCTTCATCCTTCTCTTTGTCCAACTTTAACCTCTTCAACACCATGTTGCACATCTTAACCACTCCTTCCATGGCTTGTGTGAGCCCTTTGAACTCAGCCCTGGAGATCATAAAGTCTTGGTGATACATATCGCTAATCTGCGTATCGTCTCTCGCACTATCCTCGGCTTCGCTACCCATAGTCGATCTCGCGGATTTCACGCTGACGTTCCTCTCAACCACTCTCCTGGCCAGTCTTTTAGCGCAGAGCAGTCCTTTCCCTGCTACCGGCGTACAGTGGTCACTCCCTCTTGTGTCAAAGGAACCCTCCGATTCCTCAACCACTCCAACCTCCGTCCTTTCACTAATCATAGGACTCCTCTGAAGCCTCTCACTCGGTTTAAAGGGGCAGATACCCTCACTCCCCCCCCCCCATCTCTTATCGGAATAACCGAGATTATCACATTCTCCTTCGGTTTCACGTTAGTCACCGTCCACGGCTTCTCTACTCCCGCTGTCGCCTTATTTAGCTTGCCCTTTTCCTTCTCCTTTTCCGCAGTAGCTATTACCGCACAAGGGGGTGCTTGGGGTTCCATCCCCCCACGCCGTTGTTCCAAACTAAAAAAATAAGTAATAAAATAAAATTAAATTAAATAAATAATAAAATACTAAAATATTATAGCGGTGCATGCATCCAACCGTTACATACTCCAACCTACGAATCACCACGCAACTCCTACAGCCCCTCATTACGCGGCACCCCATTACTTATTTATTCATTCCAATTAACTCAGTTCGGCTCGTGTCACAATAGATAAATGGCCAAATAAATATTATAAGTATAAAAACCCTAGCCGGCCCGACTTTATTCCTTAAAAATAGGAACATACATCGAGCCGATTGTACATGCTCACATTATTGTTTATTGTTTATTATTTGCAGTTATCCAATACCGCGTATGTATATAAGCGACTAATTACCGTCACGCATGGATCCACCATTATAGTCGATGGGGTCTTGTATAGATGTTTATTTGACTTTACCCGAAGGTCGCTAATACCGGATAAATTCAATTTAACGATTACTAACCGTACTTATCGTTTCTCGTACACTTCCTATTATATCCTCCACTTACTTATTCTTGTTCAGTGAGGATATTTTCACGCAATTACGCACAAACGTCTTGTTGCTCACCCACTCAATCATCATACATGCCAACTCTATTTCCATTTCCACACACTCTCTCTCACCGCATCGCCCAACACTATTTCACTCCCGTGTATTCTCCTGTCTCCTCAGTCCACCCATACCCCTAATTTCATTTCACTATCTCCTTACAATTATTATTATTATTATTATTATTATTATTATTATTATTGTTATTATTATCATTATCATTGTCATTATCATTATCATTATCATTATCATTATCATTATCATTGTCATTGTCATTGTCATTGTCATTGTCATTGTCATTGTCATTGTCATTGTCATTGTCATTGTCATTGTCATTGTCGTTGTCATTGTCGTTGTCATTGTCGTTGTCATTGTCGTTGTCATTGTCGTTGTCATTGTCGTTGTCATTGTCATTGTCATTGTCGTTGTCATTGTCGTTGTCATTGTCGTTGTCATTGTCGTTATCGTTATCGTTATCATTATCGTTATCGTTATCGTTATCGTTATCGTTATCGTTATCGTTATCGTTATCATTATTATCGTTATCATTATTATCGTTATCATTATTAACGTTATTATCGTTATCGTTATTGTTATTATCGTTATCGTTATTATCGTTATCGTTATTGTTATTATCGTTATTATTATCATTATTGTTATTATTATCATTATTGTTATTATTATCATTATTGTTATTATTGTTATTATTGTTATTATTATCATTATTGTTATTATTGTTATTATTGTTATTGTTGTTATTATTGTTATTATTGTTATTATTGTTATTATTGTTATTATTGTTATTATTGTTATTATTGTTATTATTGTTATTATTGTTATTATTGCTATTATTGTTATTATTGTTATTATTGTTATTATTGTTATTATTGTTATTACTGTTATTGCTGTTATTATTGTTCTTATTGCTATTATTGTTATTAATTATTATTACACTTCCCGCCTCATTGACCCACTACACCCTACTATAATCACACCGATCTCAAACGCTCCTAACCTGTCCTCGACCCGAGTTCACATAATGTAAGCAGCAGCTGGAGCGCTGTATTTGGCAGCAATTGTGGAGTAAATCGCGTATCGAATAGTCGACATATCTCTAATAGAAACGGAGGTACGTTCAAATGAATATTTAAGGTAGAATCTGCAAAATTGCAATTGCAATGAATTAGACAGGGACCTGATTTGACATAGCAAAAACCGGCTGATGCTCACTGTATTTGGCAAAAAATGTGGCGTAGAAGGCGCATCAAATTGTCGACATTCTAATAATAGCAGCGGAGATACGTATAATTGAATACTTAACCCTAAATATGCTAAACTGCAATTACAAAGGATTTGGATGGGACCAGGGTTGATATGGCGCAAAGCGGCTGAAGGGCGCTGTATTTGGCAGCAAATGTGGAGTATATCGCGGATCGACATGTCGACATATCTCCAATGGAAACGGAGGTGCGTTCAACCGAATACTGAAGCCTGGATATGCAGTACTAGAAAAATCATGGATTTTTCCTCGACCCAAGTTGACATAATGTAAACAGGAGCAGGAGCGCTGTATTTGGTAGCAATTGTGGAGTATATCGTGGATCGAATTGTCGACATATCTCCAATGGAAACGGAGGTGCGTTCAACGGAATACTGAAGGCTGGATATGCAGTACTAGAATAACTATGGATTTTTTCTCGACCCGAGTTGACATCATGTAAACAAGAGCAGGTCTGCTGTATTTGGCAGCAAATGTGGAGTATAACGCGCATGGAATTGTCGCGATATCTGAAATAGAAACTTTGATACTCTCAATTGAATATTTAAGACAGAATCTGTAAAATTGCAGTTACGCTGGATTTCGCAGGACACATAGTTGACATTGCACAAACCGGTCGATGTGCTCTGTATTTGGTGGCGAATGTGGTGTATAACGCGAATCGAATTGTCGACATACCACCAATAGCAGCTGAGATACGTTTAATTGAATACTGAAGGCTACGTATGCTAAACTGCAAATGCAATGGATTCTTCAGGGACCAGAGTAGACATAGCAAAAATCGGCTGATGCGCGCTACATTCGGCAGCAAATGTTCAGTAGAAAGCGCATCAAATTGTCGAAATATCTCCAATGGCAACAGAGATACGTTCAATGAAATATTGAAGCATGAATTTGCAGTACTGCAATAACATTGGATTTGTTCTCGCCCCGAGCTGGCATAATGTTAGCAGGAGCAGTTGCGCTTTATTTGGCAGCAACTGTGGAGTATAACGCGCATGTAATTGTCGACATGTCTACAATGAAAACGGAGATATGCTCAATTGAATACTGAAGCCTAAGTATGCACAACTGCAATTACAAAGGATATGGAAGGGACCAGGATTGACATAGCTGTTAGGAAAATGATACATTTACACTGTACATGGGAGTGTGTGTGTAAGCGTCAAAGGACGGCCAGGTCTTAGTTGAGACAAAAGACTGTCGTGAGAAGATTCTAGGATAGTCGGCTGGCAACAAGCGTGCGTGCAAGACGGTCTTCAGAGTGTAATATAGATGTATAGCTGTTGTGTGTGAAATAAAGTCAATTATTTGTATTTGCGAATCCTGTCATTTCCTTAACATGGTAGCAGAGCGTGGTTACTAGTTTTGCAAGGTATTTAGTGCGTGGTTACGATCTTGCGAGTGAGTTTCAGTAAGGGAAGAAACGTTCAGAGGAAAAATATACTTCGAGCACGTAGGAACGCTTGAGTAAGAAAAGAAAAAAAAATCAATTAAAATGGAGAGATCGGAGATCATGATACCTGTATTCGATGGTGAGGATTATGGAATGTGGAAGCAAAGAATCACGATGTTTCTCAAGTATAAGGAATGCGAGGTTGTTACAACTAGAGTGAAGGACGAAAGAGACAATGAAGACTGGGACAAAAAGGATTTGGAGGCGATAAATATAATTTATAGTGCAATATCGAACAGACAATTGGAGTATGTTAGGGATGGAAAAACGGCGTATGATATAATAAAAAGGTTTGATGAAATGTACTTGAAAGAGTCGACGGCTCTGCAGATCGTATGCAGAAGGAGATTGGAAAACATAAGACTGGAGAACTACAGTGATTCAGCATCATTCTTTGACGATTTCGAAAAGTTAATTAATGAATTAAAAAGTGCGGGCGCACAAGTAAGTGAGAGGGAAAAGCTGAATTACATGCTGAATACGTTACCCGAAGAATACAGCTACATAGCAGACATAATAGACGCATTGAAAGAAGAGAATCAAACGGTAGCGTATGTGAAAAATAAAATAGAAATAGCAGAGAAGAAAAATAAATCCAATAGAGGAGAAAGGCAAACCAACGCCTTTTCTGCGAAAAAGGAAGGATGCTTCAGATGTGGTAGATTAGGACACTTTGCGAGAGAGTGTCAAAACAGAGGAAGAGGAAACAAAGGCTATACGAGCAGGGGACGAGGAAACTTCCATCGTCAATCAACAATCGGCACGGGCGAGCATGGAAACTCAAGAGCAGGCATATGGATAGCAACGGCGCACGCAGCACACAGTAGTGAGACGATTTAAATAAGTAAGAACGAAATAGTGTGGCAATTAGATAGCGGTTGCACCGATCACATAATTAATGATATAAATTATTTTGATAAATCTATCGACCTAAAAGAACCGGTAAATATATATTTAGGCGATAATAGACAGATAAAAGCGACAAAAGTTGGGAATGTTATAAGCTACTTCGAAGCATTTGGAAAACAAAATAAAATAAATATGAGGAAAGTATTTTATGCGAAAGAAATATCCGCGAATTTGATTAGTTTAGGTAAACTAACAGACAATAAGAATACGGTTATTTCAAAAGGAAATATTGCAAAAGTAATAGATCAGGATAATAAACTTACAGCTGTAGCGTTCAAAGAGAATGGGACATATAGAATAAAAAGTATATTGAAAAGGAAGCACTTACTAAACAGCGCCGAACGTAGTGGTATGAGTAAAAAGGAAAGATGGCACAGGATGCTAGGACAGGTAAATTTCAAATACTTAAATATTTTGGGTAAAGAGCAGCTAGTGACTGGCATACCGAATGAATTTGAAAAGGAATTTTTGAAATGTAGGGTGTGTATAGGAAGCAAAATGCATAATTTATCTTTCAAAAATAATCGAACTAAGGCTAGGGAAATAATGGAAATTATTCATACGGACGTATGTGGTCCCTTTAAAACTACCGGATTCAATGGAGAAAAATATTTTATTTCATTTATCGATGATTATAGTAAAGTGGCCAGAATTTATTGTATAAAATCAACAGATGAGGTCTTTGATGCTTTCGTGCAGTTCGTAAATAAAGCTGAGAACTTAACGGGCAAGAGGTTAAAAATATTAAGATGCGATAATGGTAAAGAATATTTAAATAATCGAATTTATAAATTTGCTAGGGATAAAGGTATAAGAATAAATAATTGCCCAACATACGTACACGAATTAACCGGGACAGCGGAAAGGTATAATAGAACAGTGATGGACATAGCGCGTTGCTTGATAGCGGAAGCGAAAGTACATAATAGGTACTGGCCGGAAATAGTATGTACAGCGGCATACTTGAAAAATCGAATACTAGCGAATACTATAGAGAGAAAGACACCTTTTGAAATATTCTTCGGGAGAAAACCAAGTGTTAAAAATGTACATCTATATGGAAGTAAAGTTTTTGTAAGAAAATCAGAACAAAAAAGAGTTTCCAAATGTGACAAGAAGGCAGATATGGGAATTAGGATTTAGTGAAGTAAGATACACAGTCTTATTAGGTGGGAAAATAACAATAGCTAGACATGTAGAGATCATAGAGACAGACACTAAATGTATCGGTTTTGAGGAAAGTTCATTAGATGCAGATAGAAATGATAGCAAAGATAATTATTTATTGGATGGTATGAATAAGGAAGAGTTAGAAAGTAGGGAAGATGAAAATGATAGTAGTTCTGAAAGCTCAAACATCCCTAGGAGATCTACACGTAATAAGAGAACTCCAGTAAGGTATCCAGAAAAGGAAAATATTTGCGCGATTCATGCAAATTATTGTAAAGTAGATATCCCTCGTATATTTGAGGCGATTTGTTGCGAAAATAATGAAGATTGGAAACAGGCTATGGATAAGGAAATAGAATGTCTCTATAAGAATAAAACATGGAAATTGGTAGAAAGGGTAAAGGGCAAAGAAGTATTAGATGTAAAGTGGGTTTACACGAGAAAATCAGAGGACAGGTATAAGGCTAGATGAGTGGTAAGGGGATTTCAACAAAGAAACGTAGCCGATGACATATATTCTCCAGTAGCGAGTAATCAGACCTTTAAGATATTGCTATCATATTGTTGTAAAAATGGATTAATCATTGAGCAAATGGATGTAGAAACTGCCTTTTTAAATGGTGAAGTAACTTCGGAGGTATATGTAAATCAACCAAAGGGATATGCGGACGGAACGAATAGAGTTTGTAAATTATCGAAAGCGCTTTATGGGTTAAATCAAAGTCCGAGGGATTGGTATGACTGTTTTAATATGTATTACGTATTATATGTATGTAATATGTATTATTTTAATATGTATAATACGTATTATGTATATGTATATGTATAAGCACAATGTCATTGCAGTACTGCTTATATAGGCTTCAATTATCAATTGAAAGTATCTCCTCTGCTATTCGTGATATATAGACAATTCAATGCGCGTTATACCGCACATTTCCTGCCAAATACAGTGCACATCAACCAGTTTGCGCAATGTCAACTCGGGGCTCTGTCAAATACAGCGTTATTGCTGTATTGCAGATTCTGCCTTAAATATTCAATTTTGCGTATCTTAGTTTCTATTCTAGATATCTCGACAATTCGATCCGCTATATACTCCACATTTTCTGCCAAATGCAGCGCACCTGCTCGTGTTTACATTATATCAATTCGGGTCCCAAAAAAAACAGATGACTGTAAACTAGACAGTCGGTTAAGAGTCGGGTATGGAAGAAGGTGCCGAGACGCGTGCAAGTGTGTATCGATGAAAATATAAGGAATCGTCCGTGAAATAAATAGATAACTATTTTAATACGAATCCTCAGTGTAAATTTAGTGTTCCTATAACATTATTTCGGCTTCAAAGATCCACAATTCTCAACATGGTAGCAAAAATCGTTGTTGCCGAGATTCAAGGTTATGGAACCACGTGTAACCGGGAGTGAATGTATAAAAGTCGATTTATAAAAAAAAAAATTGGAAATAAGTTCTGAAGAGATAAAAAGGCTATTGGTAGAACAAATAAAAAGATTCTGGATAATAAAGAGAATTATTTTTGAAAAAAAGGTGTGAATGTAGAAAACGAATCAAGATGCCTAGGGGCGATGAAATTAAGGTTCAAATATTCGATGGACGTGATTACAGAATGTGGAAGAAAAGAATATTAATGTATCTAAAGTGTAAAAAATGTTATGAACCGGCTACACGAGAGAAAATGGACACGGATGCGCCAGATAAGTGGGATGAAAAGAATCAATGGGCGATGAACTACATCTATAGTAGTATAACGAATGAGCAATTAGAATTTGTTGGTGATCAGGACACTGCTTTAAAAATCATGAAAAAATTTGATGAGATGTATATGAAGGAATCAACAGCATTGCAAATTTGTATAAGAAGTAGACTAGACATGATGAGGCTGAAAGACTTTGAAGAATCAAATTCATTTTTCACGGAATTTGAAAAAACGATAAACGAATTAAGAGTGCTGGTGCAAATGTAAGTGAACGTGAAAAACTCGACTACATGCTGAAAACACTACCAGAATCATTGAACTATACTGGTGACTTAATCGACTCAGTGAAAGAAAGTGATCGAACTTGTGAATTTTTGAAAAATAAAATTATAATGTGGGAAACGCGTAGCAAGAAAGAAAGTGATAGAACAAAGTCAAATGTATTTTCGGCCGAAAAACAGGACATAAAGTGCTATGGCCGTGGAAAGTACGGTCACATGGCAAAAGATTGCACAAACACGTATAGAGGCGGAAACAATGGCGGAAACAATGGCGGAAACAATGGCGGAAACAATGGCAGAACGCAACAGCAAGGAGGTGCGTATCAGCCGCAGCAGAATAGGGGTCGCGGCGGACGAAGTTTTGGCCAAAGAAGACGAGGATACAGCCAGCGAGGATTTGGCCAACGAGGACAAAGCAGAGGCCAGCAACAACGCTACTACGAGGCAAGTCAATACGACGCAAATTATTCACACAACGAGGGCTACGACGACCACGAAATTGGATCTTTCCTAACGAGAGTAGAGCGCGAAAATAATAAGAATGAAATTACGGTATCTACTAGCGATACGCGAAAAATAGATTGCATATTGGATAGTGGATGTTCAAATCACATTATAAATAATGACTCTTATTTTGCTGAGTACGAAAATTTAGAAAACCCGATAAATGTAAAGTTAGGAGACGGTAGAATTCTAAAAGGAACAAAAGTCGAAAAAATTTTAACTTACTTTGAAGTAAACAAAAGGGGGATTAAGATTACAATGTCTAATGTATTTTACGTGAAAGAAATGGATAATAACATAATTAGCTATGCGAGAGTAACGAATGAAAATAAGATAGTCTCAGCAGGAAATACTTCAAAGATATGTAACAAATACAGAAAGGTGATAGGGACAGCATTCAAGGATCATGGTTTATATAAAATAAGTAGTTACATTGAAAGGCAAGAATCTCACGCTAAAAATGTAGAAAAAATGACGAATAAGGAAAAATTTCATAGGATCTTAGGACATGTAAACTTTAATTATTTAGATACAATGTGTAAGAAAAAATTAGTTGAGGGAATGCCACAAAAATTTGAGCAAGTACAATTAAAATGTGGCACATGTATCCAAAATAAAATGCATAATTTGCCCTTGCAAAATAACCGTAGTAGAGCACGCGAGATTTTAGAATTAGTACATACCGATTTAAATGGACCTCATGATAATACCGGGTTTGATGGATCTAAATATTTCCTGACATTTATAGACGACTACAGTAAGTGCGCATTGATTTATACTTTGAAATCAAAAGGTGAAGTCTACAATTGCTTCCTTGATTATATAAACAAAGTTGAAGATCTTACTGGTAAGAGGATAAAGAGATTAAGATGCGATAATGGAAAAGAATATATGAACAAAAACATGTATAATTTAACTAGGGAAAAGGGAATTGTCGTAGAACCATGACCACCTTATGTTCACGAGTTAAATGGAACAGCTGAGCGCTACAATAGAACAATCATGAGTTCCGCTAGATGCTTAATACATGATTCAAAGCTGAATATTAAATATTGGCCGGAAATAGTTAGAGCCGCGGCGTACTTAAAAAATAGAACCGTTACAAACACACGTGAAAATAAAACACCATTTGAAATATTTTTAAAAAGGAAACCGAATATAAATAATTTAAGATTGTACGGAAGTAGAGTTTTCGTAAGAATACCTGAAATTAAAAGAAATTCGAAATGGGACAAAAAAAAGACACTGGGATACTTGTATGTTATGAAAACAATGGATATAGGATCCTAGTTAATAATGAAATTATAATTGCAAGAGACGTAGAATTTATAGGTGAAGATGAGAATTTAGTATGATTTCGAGGAGAAGATGGGCCAGACAATGAGACAGAAGAGGATTTTGACGAACATTCGGATGTAAACGAAAAGGTCGAGCAGGTTGCAATAAAAGAGGAGAAAAATTTAAGTTACGAACCAGAAGAAAAACTTGAGGACACAGAAAATAATTTGAGAAGGTCAGGACGGGAAAGAAAGAAACCTCAAATATATGGCCAAACGAGCTCATAATTCATTTATGTGAATACAGTTAGTGCAGACAGTCCCCAAACCTATGAAGAAGTTTTAAGTGGAGATGACAGCGTTTCATGGAAAGAAGCAATGGATCGAGAAATAAATAGTTTAATCAGAAACAAGACCTGGCAATTAGTAGAGAAACCAAAAGACAAAAAAGTATTACACTTGAAATAGATATATGCGAATAAATCTGATAATCGTAAGAAACCGCGACTAGTTGTTCGATGCTTCCAACAAAAAGAAGTACTGGGAGATTTATACTCTCCAGTAGCAAAAATGCAAACGTTGAAGTTATTACTATCTTATTGTTGTCAATATGTTTTGACTATTATGCAAATGGATGTAGAAACAGCTTTCTTAAACGGAACTATAAAATCGGAAATATTTGTAAAACAACCTATAGGTTACGACGATAAAAGCGGGAAAGTATGTAAATTATCAAAAGCGTTATATGGATTGCGTGAAAGGTCAACAGCTTGGTATGAATGTTTCGACGAGTATATGAAGAAATTAGGATTTCAAAGAAGTAAGAGTGATTATTTTCTGTATATGAAGTATGAGAGCGATGATGTTATATATTTAATTCTATTCGTAGACGACCTATTAATATGTGGAAAAAACATAAGAAAAATCGATGAAATTAAAAACAAATTGTCAAACAAATTTTCGATGAAGGACTTGGGTGATGTAAAGACTTACTTAGGAATAAACATTGAATACGATAATAAGAAGTGTGAGATGAAATTAGATCAAAGTAGATATATAGAGTCATTAGCGAAACATTGTAATATAGAAAACAGTAAACTATATTCTACAGCAACTGAACAAAACTTAAGTTTAGAACTTATTATTATTATATAGAACTTGTTATTATACATTAGGACTGGAACAAGATTAGACGTTAGCTATTGTGTAAACTATTTAAGTCGATTTCAAAACAGTTACAACGAGACCCACTATTAATATGCATTGAGAATCTTGAAATACTTATATTTAACTAGGAATTTAAAATTAACTTATAAAAGAAATTTGAATGCTGAAGTTATTGATTGTTTTGTTGACGCTGATTGGGCTGGAGATAAAGTAGATAGAAAATCCACTACGGGATTTATCATAAGATTTTTCGGAAACGCAATTTACTGGAAATCGAGAAAGCAAAGGAGCGTATCAAAATCATCAACAGCCGCCGAGTACGTAGCTTTATCGGAAGCTGTGAGCTAAATTAAATTTGTAAGAAAATTGTTGAAAGATTTGAAATAATGATCGAGGCGCCCATAAAAATTTTGGAAGATAATTCTGGAGCGATTGCGGTATAAAAATTTGGAAATTTAACAAAAAATTCTAAGTACATTGAAGTTCGCTTCCATTTTGTGAATGAAAGTTACGAAAATAAAGAAATTGACATTATAAAAGTAGATTCAGATAATAATGTAGCTGATATTTTAACGAAGGCTCTAGGGAGGAACAAATTTTGAAATTTTAGATTATTTTTAAGAATAGCTTGATTGACTTATAAAAGGAAATGAATATGCAACACAAAAAATTAAGGAGGTGTGTTGAGATATGTATAATTTTCTGTGCTGGACTGGGTTAAGAGCGTAGTAGAGATACTTATATGTATTTCGGAGATGAAAGGACATCGGAGCCTCCCCTTTAGAACTTCAGGATAATCCGCTAACACCGTAATCTAGATTCTATCATAGGCGTAATTAAACAATTGTCGTCTCTCGATCCGATTGTATTTGTTCGAGATTTGTGATAATGAGCTTGGGCTCTAGGCGACAGCCATTCGCCGAACGTAGCCGCGGTCACGGGATGAACGCTTTGTCTAACAAAGGCATGGAGCAATTCTATAGCTCTCCTTAAAAGAAATATTTGTGGCGGCACGTGACAGTAAACCTTCCAACAGTTTCTGCCCCGTGGCTCGCCACACGCAGACCCTATTCTTCGAGTAAGATGATTGCCAGATGTCGATGCGTCTCCGCAGTACATGTCCAGCTAGCCTGTGGGCCCGCTATAAATCTTAAGATTTAGCTGACTAAAGTTCTTCAAACAGACAAACAGTCTTTGTCCCAACTACGGGAAGATAGGGGAGACCTATTTTTCAACGAACGGCGTCTCCCACTAGCAACTTTCCTTTGAGGGCGACGAGCATCTTTTTCTAACCACCGATATGGAGATTGACCAATTAGCAGCAACGCCAATTTCCCTTACTTGCTGAACGAAGGCTACCCTCGACGAATCCGATGATCTCGTGCCCTTAGACACACCCCATGATAGTTTTCCTCTGTGGCATCATCGGGACGGAAATTCATTCTTCCTTGTGGTCCCATCGACGCATAAAGTAACTCCTTACGATCAGTGGATATTACGCGTCCGACTTAGATTTTGTGAGCACGTTCATCTATCATCCCGTCGACCGCGGATTCGTTATTGAACCTAGGATCATTGTCATTAGTTTCTCCAATATCTAATTACCACAGTTACTTGTCCAGTTCTATGATAATCGTATCTGCACTAGTCAATGTCTTCTCTATTGCATAACGACACGTGTAATCCAAACGAAGATTCGTTTCACGCCCCTAACCCTAATTCTAATGTAAACCCGACATATATATATTCGCTGCCATTTACAGCGCCCTTCGGGCTGTTTGGGCTATGATATCACTGGGCCGTGTCAAACACAACGTTATTGCAGTTTTGGAGATTCTGCCTGACATATTCAATTAAACGTATCTCCGTTCCCATTAGTGATTTGTCGACAATTCGGTACGCAATATACTCCACATTTGCTGCCAAATACAGCTCACCTGCTCCTGTTTAAAATACGTCAACTCGGGTCGAGGATATATCCAATGTTATTGTTGTACTGCACATTCAGGCTTCTATATTCAATTGAACGTATCTCGGTTTCCATCGGAGATATGTCGACAATTCGATGCGAGTAAAACCCCACATTTTCTACCACATACGGTGCAAGTCATTCGGTTTGCGCAATGTCAATTGTGTATCCTCCAAATCCATTGTAATTGCAGTTTTGTATACTTTGGCTTCAGTATTCAATTCAACGTATCTCCGCTGCTATTGGTGGTATGTCAACAATTCGATGCGCGTTATACTCCATATTTGCTGCCAAATACAGTGCACGTCAACCGGTTTTCGCTATGTCAACACTGTATCCAGTCAAAACCTTTGTAATTGCAGTTTTGCATACTTTGGCTTCAGTATTCAATTAAACATATCCACACTGCTATTGCTGATATCTCGACAATTCGATGCGCGTTATACTCCACATTTGCTGCCAAATTCAGCGCCCAATCAGCCGGTTTTTGCTATGTCAACCCTGGTCCCTGCCAAATACTTTGTAATTGCAGTTTAGCATATTTAGCGTTAAATATTCAATTGAACGTATCTCCGTTTCGATTGGAGATATGACGACCATTCGGCGCGAGTTATACCCTACATTTGCAGTCAAATACAGCGCATATCGTTCGGCTTGCGTTATGCCAACTTTGGACACTGTCAAATACAGTGTATTTGCAGTTTTGGAGATTCTTTTTGAAATACTGTATTGGACGAATCACAGTTTCTATTCCAGATTTCTGGACAATTCAGTGCGCGTTATACTCCTAATTTGCTGCCAAGTACGGCGTACCTGCTCCTGTTTATATTATGTCAACTTGGGTCGAGGACAAACCTGATGTTATTCCAGTACTCCATATCCAGGCTTCAGTATTCAATTGAACGCATCTGCGGTTCCATTGGAGATATGTCGACAAGTCGATGCGCGTTTTACTCCACAATTGCTGCCAAATACAGCGCACCTGCTTCTGTTTACATTATGTCAACTCGGGGCGGGGTCAATTCCAATGTTATTGCAGTAATGCACATTCAGGCTCAATATTTCATTAAAGCTATCGCCGCTGCTGTTGGTGGCATGTGGACAATTTGTCGCGCGTTGTACTCCTCATTTGCTGCCAAATACATCTCCCTTCATCCGGGTTGCGCTATGTCAACTCTCTGCTCAGACAAATCCAGCGCAATAGCAATTTTGCAGATTCTACCTTAAATATTCAATTGAACGTATCTCCGTTTCCATTGGAGATATGGAGACATTCTATCCGCGATATACTCCAAATATCCTGCCAAAGATAACGCACCTGTTCCTCTTTTCATTATGGCAATTCGGGGCGAGGCCAAATCCAATGTTATTGCAGCACTGCAGAATCATGCTTCAATATTCAATTGAACGTATCTCGATTTCCATTGGAGATATGAAGCCAATTCGACGCGAGTTATAATACCCTACATTTGCTGACAAATACAGCGCACATCAATCGGTTTGCGTTATGCCAACTTTGGGCCCTGTCAAATACCGTGTTATTGCTGTTTTGCAGATTCTGCCTTAAATATTCCATTGAACGTATCTCAGTTTCTATTCCAGATATCTCGACAATTCGATGCGCGTTACACTCCACATTTGCTGCCAAATACAGCGCATCTGCTCCTGTTTACATTATGCCATCTCGGGTCGAGGATAAATGCAATGTTATTCCAGGACTGCATATTCAGGATTCAATATTCCATTGAACGTATCTACACTACTATTGGTGATATCGCGACAATTCGATGCGCGGTATCTCGCGCATATGCTGCCAAATACTACGCAGATCAACCAGTTTGCGTCATGTTACTCAGGGCTCTGTCAAATACAGCGTTATTGCAGTTTTGGAGACTCTGTCTGACATATTCAATTGCACGTATCTCAGTTTCTATTCCAGATATCTTGACAATACGATGCGCGTTGTACCCCACATTTGCTGATAAATACAGCACACGTCATTCGGTTTGCGCTATGTCAACTCTGGGCCCTGTCAAATACCGCTTTGTTGCTTTGTTACAGATTCTGTCTTAAATATTCAATTGAGCGTATCTCTGGTTCTATTCCAGACATCTGGACATATTGATGCGCGTTATACTCCACATTTGCTGCCAAATACAGCGCGCATCAGGCGGTTCTTGCGATGTCAACCCTGGTCCTTGCCAAATCCTTTCAAATTACATTTTTGCATATTTAGTTTTCAGTATTCAATTTAGCGTATCTACGCTGCTATTGGCGGTATCTCAACAATTCGAAGCGCGTTATACTCCACATTTCCTTCCAAATACAGCGGACCTGCTCCTGTTTACATTATGTCAACTAGGGTCGAGGACAAATCCAATGTTATTGCAGAAGTACATATTCATGCTTCAGTATTCAATTGAAAGTATCTCAGTTTCCATTGGAGATATGTCGACAATTCGATGCGAGTTATACTCCACATTTGCTGTCAAATATAGTGCACATCAACCGGTTTTCGCTATGTCAACACTGTATCCATTCAAATCATTTGTAATTTCAGTTTAGCATATTTAGGCTTAAGTACTCAATTGAACGTATCTCCGTTTCCAGTCGAGATATGCCGACATTTCAATGCGCGTACGACTCCACATATGCTGCCAAATGCAGCGCACATCGTTCGGTTAGCGCTATGCCAACGCTGTGTCCTGACAAATACAGCGTAATTGCCGTTTTGGAGATTCTGCCGGAAATATTCAATTGAACGTGTCTCCGTTTCCATTGGAGATATATCGACAATTCGATGCACGTTATACCACACATTGGCTGCCAAACACAGTGCAACCTGCTCCTGCCTACATTATGTCAACTCGCGTCAAGGTCAAATCCAATGTTTTTGCTGTACTGCATATTAACTATTCAATATTCCATTGAACGTTTCTACACTGCTATTGGCGATATCTTCACAATTCGATGCGCGTTATACTGCACATTTGCTGCCAATTACTGTGCACATCGGCCGGTTTACGCTATATCAACTATGGCCCCGATCAAATCCAATGTATATGCAGTTGTTCATATTTAGGCTCAAACATTCAATTCAGAGCTATTACAGGTATGTCGGCAATTCGAAAAGCATTATACTCTTCATGCTCTTCAACGCCTTCCAGTATTTTGTCTCTCTGCTATTTGTACTTTCTAAATAGCCCATAAATACGTTAATAATTTCTTATAGGGGTTCCAAGACAGATCAATTATTGTATTAAGAAAGTTGGTGTTCCATTTGGAGGATTGCGGTTGATCTTTTTTCGATTGCAGAACAATTTCTGCGACACACCCGTCAAGAAATGGCATGCAGCTTCACAGTAACAGATAGTATGAGTGTTCAAATTTTCTACTTTACGCTTGTTTAGGACAAATGTCGCACATTTAGTCGAAAGTGATTCCACGCTGTGTCAGTGGAAGCTAAATCGATTAAATTGACGCTTTTAACGTTCTAAATACAGGAAGGATTTTTTAATATGGATAACGTGGCTAAAACATCTCAAGGCAAACTTTTTAATTGTTAATGAAAAGCTTCGTAATTCAAGCACATTTGTATATACCATTTACTCGTCTTCTCTTATTTCATGTTCGTGTTAATCTCAAGAAATAGAATCAGTATAAAAGAAAGAGCAACACTTATCTTGGAGCTGAGTCGAGTATAAGAAAGTTTAATCGAAGCATTGTGTCGAATAAAAGCTGAATAAAGCGGCAAACCTGAAGCGGTGCGATATTGGAATTCCAAGATTGGATATTAGAATTCTAGGAAGGTGACATCGAACTAACAATTCTACGAATATTCGATGATAACCTGGGAGCAAGCATCCATAATCATTTTCTCTGTCTACGATTATATTATATCTGTTAATAATAATATGTAATTTCTTGTTCATGTCTTTATCTCTTCAGGTCTCGTAGGGGAAGAAAATGAAAGTCGTCTACGTGTTGTAGACTCATTCTTAAACTATTGTAACGTAACTATCTCCCGTTCTACACTTACGTGTTTCACTGCTTCCCTGCGACAGCTGTAACTTAAGGCATAACATGTTTTGGCACCCCTGTATCGTGCAAACATCTGTGTCATTGCAATGAAAGCGAGGCTGTTTTAACGTTGCGGTGTAGCTACTTTACACAGTAAAAGTTTTCAACCAATGTTATGGTAGTGCTCACCGCCGATTGAAAGCGGCCACAGCCTATATGTAAATCGGGCATTGGAGGCACGTGTTAGGTAATGTACAGACCAACTGTACGGTAGATATTCGGTTCTAGTCGATGTATGGTTCGTACAAATCAGCACTAGATTATTGCAGCTCTTCATTTCCCTTCGGTCGCCTAGAATTATTCACTGCCGTGACGATAAATGTCAACAGTGACTAGATTCTGCTACCTTGCACACTCGATTAGCATTATTTCAATTGTGATATATTGTTATGAAATAATTCAACGCTTATCGATTTGTCTGATGAAAATCCGTTTCTGAGCGACGGCAATATGTACTTGAACGCACAAGACAGATGCAGCAATGTTCTTAGACACATGGTATTCAAGATTCCACTTGAACTCATTCTACCCGGTCAGTACAAGCGCCAATGAGCACGAATTCATGAGATATATATATGTAAACTCCCTAAGAGTTTAAACGCGGATAAACAAACGGACTTTCTCTGTTCAACGGACAGTGTGACCTTACTTGTTGTTACGGACAACCGATTTGCCAAACAGTCATTTCACAGACGGACGGTTAGAGAAGAAGAAGGATTTAGAGCGTTAGAAATAGACACGATCATAAGAGAGAAATTATTATTCAGAGTATTGGAGATTGACAGAGGAAGAGCGTTAGTTTAGGACGTGGAAAATCGATTCTCGATTTTCAGGTACACCTTGTACAAAGCTTTGTCATTTTAATCATTAATTGTTGTTTACCTCTGTATTTTATTTAAGTAGTGTTACAATAAACTCGATTTTCAGATTCTAGAATCGATAACTGAATTATCCTAGAATTGAACATTATATATATGTATGAAATTACACGCACACGCGATCGATTCTGACTGACCAAATCTCTCACCGGAAGCGGAACACGCAGTCCACCGTGACGAGCAGCACATATATATGTCTCAATTCTCAGTCAGGCCGTCAGTCGTGCTCGCGCAACAGTAGAAGCAACATGGAGTTTTTTAGATCTCTATTACGCGTCGTTGGTCTGTTCGTGCCAAGCAAGGTAGATATCATTTCCGAACTACCACTGGAGATTTCGCACTTGATACTTCGAAAATTGGATCCCCCGACCCTGCAGAGCGCCGCTCTTGTCTCGCGCAAATAGTTGAACGTATGTAGATCGGACAAGTGTCTACGGCGGAGAGCAAGACGTCATATGCGACATACAAGAAAGCGAGTCAGGGAAGAGTTTCTCGGACCAGCAGCCGCGAAAGCTGCCAACCAAGAATCAAGTAGTAGAGTACGTGGTGGAAGGAACCTAAGACGCGAAGTAAGCTTATCCGCTGCTGGAACGGCGGTCGTCGTTGGAAGGTTACGTGGTCCTCCGAAAATTTCGAAGCGAAATCGTCCCATCGATGTTGGATCACAAAAATGTATCAGATTTTAATTGATAGTATGTACCTTAATTTGACTGCTTGCTTTTGCGAGAACTTGAAACGGTTTTGTCCGGCGAAAATTATTCGGAACTGTAGGGTAAGTCTTGAAATAAAATGGTTCCATTGAGACGGAAATTTGTTTCAGTCGCGGCAATATTCTGACGAAATATCGACAATGTAACTTACATTGACGCTGAGTCGTGCAATGCGTTACATCCCTTCCGTTAAAGTGGAATACTATCTGGACCGTAACAGGCCCATTACTGAATATTAAACTCAACGTATCACCGCTCCTATTGGAGATTGGACGCTAACTAGATGTGAGATGTATTCCTCATTCGGCTGCCAGATACAGTGAAAATCAGCCGATTCGCGCTATGTCAACTCTGGTACCTGTCAAATCCAGCATAATTAGAATTTTGCACTTTCAGGCTTAAATATACAAATCAATTTATCCCTACTTCTATTGCCGATATGTGAACAATTCAATACGAGTATACTCCACATTTGCTGCCAACTACAGCGCGCATCAGCCGGTTCTTGCTATGTCAAACCTGGTCCATGCCAAATACTTTGTAATTGCAGTATAGCATAATTACGGTTACGTATTCAATTGCACGTACCTCAGTTTCTATTCCAGTTATCTCGACAATTCTATGCGTGTTATACACAACATTTACTGCCAAATACAAAGCACATCAGCAGCTTTTCGCAATGTCAACTCTGCATCCTGTCAAATCCATTGTAGTTGCAGTTTAGAATATTTAGGCTTAAGTACTCAATTAAACGTATCTCCGCTGCTATTGGTGGTGTGTCGACAATTCGATACGCGTTATACTCCACATTTGCTGCTAAATACAGCGGACCTGCTCCTGTTTACTTTATGTCAACTCGGGTCGATGTCAAATCCAGTGTTATTGCAGTACAACATATTCAGAATTCAATATTCAATCGAACGTATCTACACGGGTATTGATGATACCTCGACAAGTCGGTGCGCGTTATACTCCTCATTAGCAGCCAACTACAGCGCAAATCGACCGGCTAGCGCATTGTCAACTCTGTGTCCTGAGAAATCCAGCGTTGTTGCTGTTTTGTAGATTGTGCCTGAAATATTCAATTGAACGTATCTCAGTTTCTGTTACAGATATCTCGACAGTTCGATCCGCGATATACTCCACATTTGCTGCCATATACAGCGCTCCTGCTCCTGTTTGTATTATGTCAACTCGGGACGAGGTCAAAACCAATGTTATTGCCGTACTGCATATTCATGCTTCAATATTCAATTGAACGTATCTCCGTTTCAATTGGAAATATGTCGACAATTCGATGCGCGTAATACACCACATTTACTGCCAACTACAGTGGACATCAACTGCTTTGCGCAATGTCATCTCTGTATCATGTCAAATCAATTCTAATTGCTATTTAGCATATTTAGGGTTAAGTATTCAATTAAACGTATCTCCGCTGCTATTATTAGTATGTCGACAATTGGAGGCACGTTATACTCCACATTTGCCCCCAAATGCTGCGCACATCGTTCTGTTTGCGCTATGTTATCTCTGGGCCCTGTCAAATGCAGCGCTACTGCAGTTTTGGAGATTCAGTCTGAACTATTCAATTACTCATATCTCCGTTTCCCTTCCAGATATGTCGACAATTTGATGCGCTTTCTACTCCACATTTGTTGCCAAATACAGTGCGCATCAGGCGGTTTTTGCTATGCCAACCCTAGTCCCTGCCAGATCCCTTGTAGTTGCAGTTTAGCATATTTAGGGTTAAGTATTCAATTAAACGTATCTCCACAGATATTGGTGGTATGTCGACAATTCGATGCGGGTTACAGTCCACATTTGCTGCCAAATACAGAGCACATCGTTCGGTTTGCGCTATGTCAACTCTGGGCACGCCAAATACCTTGTTATTGCTCTTTTGGAGATTCTGCCTAAAATATTCAATTGCACGTATCTCCGTTTCAATTGGAGATATGTCGACAATTCGATGCGCGTTATACTCCTCACTCGCTGCCAAATACAGCGCCCCTCAGCCGGTTTGCGCTATGTCAACTCTGAGTCCTGTCAAATCCAGCGTAATTGCAATTTTGCAGATTCGGTCTTAACTATTCAATTGCACGTATCTCCGTTTCCATTCGAAATATGTCGACAATTCGACGCACGTACTTCTCCACCTTTGCTGCCAAATATAGCGCACGTCAACCGGTTTGTGCAATGTCAATCTTGAAATCTACTCAGATAATTCACACTATAACTTATATCAGGTCTGGTATTTACACTAATATACAACAATGCGCCAATTAACTTCTTGTATCCAATGTCTTCTCTATTTATCTCAGCTTTTTCAATTTTTAAGTTGGTCTCCATAGGTGTACAGTACAATTTGCTATTATGTAATTTATATTTGCTTTCTAATGCTTCTATGTGTTTCTTTTGACTTAATCTCATTTCATTTTTGAAATAATCATAATCTATATTTATTCCAAGATATTCTTTTACTTCACCTAAATTTCTCATTTCAAATTTATCAGTTAATAATTTTTTTACACTTTGTATCTTCCCTTTGTCTATACTACAAGTCAATAAATCGTCTACGTATATTAACAAATAAACAACATTTTCTCTCTCTACATAAGTATATAGGCACAGCTCTATTTTGTTCTTCTTAAAACCTAATCTCGTCACATACCTATCAAAACACTCATACCAGTCCCTCGGAATTTTTTTCACCCATAAAGCGCTTTCGATAATTTACAAACTCTATTCGTTCCGTCCGCATTTCCCTTTGGTTGATTTACATTTACCTCCGAAGTTACTTCACCATTTAAAAAGGCAGTTTCTACATCCATTTGCTCAATGATTAATCCATTTTGACAACAATATGATATCAATATCTTAAAGGTCTGATTACTCGCTGCTGGAGAATATATGTCATCGGCTACGTTTCTTTGTTGAAATCCCCTTACCACTAATCTAGCTGTTACGACCGTTCGCGGAGAGACGCGGTCGCTAGGAAAACGCGTCAGCGAGAGGCGTAAACTCTCGCTACGATTCGGTTAATCGACGCCGCGAAATAGTCGTTCCCCTGATTTCTGTTAAGATAATAGGTGTGGTTGATTGAATGTAACACTGTATAGTAAGTTATGTATCACAGTTTATTTTTAACACTTGTAAAGAAGGTAGTTACGCTGGTGCGTATGTACAAGATGAGTGATTGACTTTTCTAGCGGTATAGAAGAAGTAGTTGACTTGACTCTCCTGTTGTCGTAGGAGAAGTCGACTTTCCCGAGGTCTTAGGATAAGTAAGTTACAGTGGTGAATGACTGTTTTCCGGAGGTAAGCCCGTTCGAGGGATGTTGACTCGTCTGAAGATGGAAAATTAGTGCCGTTCGGTGTCGATGCTGTGGCGGAGGAAAGCTAAGGATGGGTGTGCCTAGCGCACGGGACCATCGGATTTGTTGGTGATGGTTTTGGCTAAGAGAGTGAGGGAGATAGGCTTCGTTGTTGATTGGTCATTTACTGTGGTGGTGGATGAGGAAGGATGCTAACCGCCCTCGAGATGAAGTCGCTAGTGGGAGACCTCATACGTGAGAAAAGGCAACTTTCCCGTGTCAACCCGTGGTGGACAATAAACTGTAGGAAGCAATTCGCCGAAAGCATATTTGTTCAGTCTGAAGGACTTTGACTAGGAATTCCTAAGATTTATAGAGGGTACTTGTAAGGATGAGCGGACATCTGGTTCCCGTATGGCCCGCGGTATGTGGCCTGGTCTACGTCGAGTGTCGCCCGACGTAACACTAGTCTTAAACCTGTCCTTTGATTTTCTCGTGTAAACCCACTTTACATGTAAAACTTCTTTGCCATTTACCCTTTGTACCAATTTCCAAGTTTTATTCTTATAGAGACATTCTATTTCCTTATCCATAGCCTGTTTCCAATCTTCATTATTTTCGCAACAAATCGCCTCCTCAAATATACGAGGGATATCTACTTTACAATAATTTGCATGAATCGCGCAAATATTTTCCTTTTCTGGATACCTTACTGGAGTTCTCTTATTACGTGTAGATCTTCTAGGGATGTTTGAGCTTTCAGAACTACTATCATTTTCATCTTCCCTATTTTCTAACTCTTCCATATTCATACCATCCAATAAATAATTATCTTTGCTATCATTTCTATCTGCATCTAATAAATTTCCTCAAAACCGATACATTTAGTGTCTGTCTCTATGATCTCTACATGTCCAGCTATTGTTATTTTCCCACCTAATAAGACTGTGTATCCTACTTCACTATATCCTAATAGAATTCCCATATCTGCCTTCTTGTCCCATTTGGAAACTCTTTTTTGATCTGATTTTCTTACAAAAACTTTACTTCCAAATAGATGTAGATTTTTAACACTTGGTTTTCTCCCGAAGGATATTTCAAAAGGTGTCTTTCTCTCTATAGTGTTCGCTAGTATTCGATTTTTCAAGTATGCCGCTGTACATACTATTTCCGGCCAGTACCTATTATGTACTTTCGCTTCCGCTAACAAGCAACGCGCTATGTCCATCACTGTTCTATTATACCTTTCCGCTGTCCCGTTTAATTCATGTACGTATGTTGGGCAATTATTTATTCTTATACCTTTATCCCTAGCAAATTTATAAATTCGATTATTTAAATATTCTTTACCATTATCGCATCTTAATATTTTTAACCTCTTGCCCGTTAAGTTCTCGGCTTCATTTACGAACTGTACGAAAGAATCAAAGACCTCATCTTTTGATTTCATACAATAGATTCTGGCTACATTACTATAATCATCGATAAATGAAATAAAATATTTTTCTCCATTTAATCCGGTAGTTTTAAAGGGACCACATACGTCCGTATGAATAATTTCCATTATTTCCCTAGCCTTAGTTCGATTATTTTTGAAAGGTAAATTATGCACTTTGCTTCCTATATACACCCTACATTTCAAAAATTCCTTTTCAAATTCATTCGGTATGCCAGTCACTTGCTGCTTTACCCAAAATATTTAAGTATTTAAAATTTACCTGTCCTAGCATCCTGTGCCATCTTTCCTTTTTACTCATACCACTACGTTCGGCGCTGTTTAGTAAGTGCTTCCTTTTCAATATACTTTTTATTCTATATGTCCCATTCTCTTTGAACGCTACAGCTGTAAGTTTATTATCCTGATCTATTACTTTTGCAATATTTCCTTTTGAAATAACCGTATTCTTATTGTCTGTTAGTTTACCTAAACTAATCAAATTCGCGGATATTTCTTTCGCATAAAATACTTTCCTCATATTTATTTTATTTTGTTTTCCAAATACTTCGAAGTAGCTTATAACATTCCCAACTTTTGTCGCTTTTATCTGTCTATTATCGCCTAAATATATATTTACCGGTTCTTTTAGGTCGATAGATTTATCAAAATAATTTATATCATTAATTATGTGATCGGTGCAACCGCTATCTAATTGCCACACTATTTCGTTCTTACTTATTTAAATCGTCTCACTACTGTGTGCTGCGTGCGCCGTTGCTATCCATATGCCTGCTCTTGAGTTTCCATGCTCGCCCGTGCCGATTGTTGATTGACGATGGAAGTTTCCTCGTCCCCTGCTCGTATAGCCTTTGTTTCCTCTTCCTCTGTTTTGACACTCTCTCGCAAAGTGTCCTAATCTACCACATCTGAAGCATCCTTCCTTTTTCGCAGAAAAGGCGTTGGTTTGCCTTTCTCCTCTATTGGATTTATTTTTCTTCTCTGCTATTTCTATTTTATTTTTCACATACGCTACCGTTTGATTCTCTTCTTTCAATGCGTCTATTATGTCTGCTATGTAGCTGTATTCTTCGGGTAACGTATTCAGCATGTAATTCAGCTTTTCCCTCTCACTTACTTGTGCGCCCGCACTTTTTAATTCATTAATTAACTTTTCGAAATCGTCAAAGAATGATGCTGAATCACTGTAGTTCTCCAGTCTTATGTTTTCCAATCTCCTTCTGCATACGATCTGCAGAGCCGTCGACTCTTTCAAGTACATTTCATCAAACCTTTTTATTATATCATACGCCGTTTTTCCATCCCTAACATACTCCAATTGTCTGTTCGATATTGCACTATAAATTATATTTATCGCCTCCAAATCCTTTTTGTCCCAGTCTTCATTGTCTCTTTCGTCCTTCACTCTAGTTGTAACAACCTCGCATTCCTTATACTTGAGAAACATCGTGATTCTTTGCTTCCACATTCCATAATCCTCACCATCGAATACAGGTATCATGATCTCCGATCTCTCCATTTTAATTGATTTTTTTTTCTTTTCTTACTCAAGCGTTCCTACGTGCTCGAAGTATATTTTTCCTCTGAACGTTTCTTCCCTTACTGAAACTCACTCGCAAGATCGTAACCACGCACTAAATACCTTGCAAAACTAGTAACCACGCTCTGCTACCATGTTAAGGAAATGACAGGATTCGCAAATACAAATAATTGACTTTATTTCACACACAACAGCTATACATCTATATTACACTCTGAAGACCGTCTTGCACGCACGCTTGTTGCCAGCCGACTATCCTAGAATCTTCTCACGACAGTCTTTTGTCTCAACTAAGACCTGGCCGTCCTTTGACGCTTACACACACACTCCCATGTACAGTGTAAATGTATCATTTTCCTAACAGCTATGTCAATCCTGGTCCCTTCCATATCCTTTGTAATTGCAGTTGTGCATACTTAGGCTTCAGTATTCAATTGAGCATATCTCCGTTTTCATTGTAGACATGTCGACAATTACATGCGCGTTATACTCCACAGTTGCTGCCAAATACAGCGCAACTGCTCCTGCTAACATTATGCCAGCTCGGGGCGACAACAAATCCAATGTTATTGCAGTACTGCAAATTCATGCTTCAATATTTCATTGAACGTATCTCTGTTGCCATTGGAGATATTTCGACAATTTGATGCGCTTTCTACAGAACATTTGCTGCCGAATATAGCGCGCATCAGCCGATTTTTGCTATGTCTACTCTGGTCCCTGAAGAATCCATTGCATTTGCAGTTTAGCATACGTAGCCTTCAGTATTCAATTAAACGTATCTCCGCTGCTATTGGTGGTATGTCGACAATTCGATGCGCGTTATACACCACATTCGCCACCAAATACAGAGCACATCGACCGGTTTGTGCAATGTCAACTCTGTATCCTGTCAAAGCCATTGTAATTGCAGTTTAGCATATTTAGGCATAAGTATACAATGAATCGTATCTCCGCTGCTGTTGCCGGTATTTCGACAATTCTCCAAGCGTTACATTCCTCATACGCTGCCACATACAGCGCCCTTCAATCGGTTTGCGCAATGTCAACTTCGTGTAATGTCAAATACAGCGTAATTGCCGTTTTGGAGATTTCGCAAGAAATATTCAATTGATCGTATCTTCGTTTCCATTTGAGATATGTCGGAAATTCGATACCCGCTCTACTCCACATATCTTGCCAAATACAGCGCACCTGCTTCTGTTATATTATGTCAACTCGGGTCGAGGTCAAATCCAATGTTATTGCAGTACAGCATATTCAGGCTTCAGTATTCAATTGAACGCACCTCCGTTTCCATTGGAGATATGTCGACAATTCGTTCCGCGATATACTCCACAATTGCTGCCAAATACAGTGCTCCTACTCCTGTATACATTACGTCAACTCGGGTCAACGACAAAACCAAGGTTATTGCAGTACTGCGCATTCAGGCTTCAGTTTTGGCGGAAGTGAAAAGGAGAATGGACTAGGTGGAAAGAGAATGAGCGTTGCGTCCCGGTACTACTGGTGGACTCGTCGGTAAGGCTATGACCGGTAGTCCCTGCTTTAGACGTAGAGGGAGTCTCGCTAGGTGCGGTATTTGTATAAAGTGCCCGAATATTCGACCGCTAGCGAGATAGACAGACTCGTTATCGTCGTAGCCCTCTGGCGTTGGTGGTCGGTACCCGCGGATCGCCCGGGAGGTGTTGCGCCACGTTGATGCCTCGACTTGTCGGCGTCCCGTTGATACCGATTCGACACACAGTATTCAATTGAACGCACCTCCGTTTCTATTGGAGATATCTCGACAATTCGATCCGCGATATACTCCACAATTACTGCCAAATATAGCGCGCATCAGCCAGATTGTGCTATGTCAACCCTGATCCCTGTCAAATCCTTTGTAATTGCAGTTTAGCATATTTTGGTTTAAGTATACAATTGAACGTATCTCCACAGATATTGGTGGTATGTCGACAATTCGATGCGGGTTACACTCCACATATGCTGCCAAATACAGCGCACATCGTTCCGTTTGCGCTATGTCAACTGCCAAATACCTTGTTATTGCTGTTTTGGAGATTCTGCCTAAAATATTCAATTGCACGTATCTCCGTTTCAATTGGAGATATGTCGACAATTCGATGCACGTTATACTCGTCACTCGCTGCCAAATACAGCGCCCCTCAGCCGGTTTGCGCTATGGCAACTCTGTGTCCTGTCAAATCCAGCGTAATTGCAATTTTGCAGATTCGGTCTTAACTATTCAATTGCACGTATCTCCGTTTCCATTCGAAATATGTCGACAATTCGACGCACGTACTTCTCCACCTTTGCTGCCAAATATAGCGCACGTCAACCGGTTTGTGCAATGTCAATTCTGTATCCTATCAAATCCATTGCAGTTGCGCTTTAGCATATTTAGGCTTAAGTATTCAATTAAACGTATCTCCGCTGCTATTGGTGATATCTCGACAATTCGGTGAGCGTTCTACTTCACAGTTGCTGCCGACAACAGAGCACATCATCCACTTTGCGCTATATCAACTCAGGTCCCTGCCATATTCATTGTAATCGCAAGTTTGCAGATTCTGTCTTAAATATTCAATTGCACGTATCTCCGTATGCATTGAGGTATCCCGACAATTCGGTGCGCGTTATACCCCACATTTGCTGCCAAATACAGCGCCCTTCTGCGGTTTGAGCTATGTCATCTCTGGGCCCTGTCAAATACAGTGTTGTTGCAGTTTTGCTGATTCTGCCTTAAATATTCAATTGAACGTATCTCCGTTTCCATTGGAGAAATGTTGACAATTAGATGCGCGGTCTACTCAACATCTGCTGCAAGCTACAGCGCGCCTGCTACTGTGTACAATATGTCAAGTCGGGTCGAGGACAAGTCCAATGTTAATGCAGTAGTGCATATCCAGCCTTCAATATTCAATTGACCGTATCTCCGTTTCAATTGGAAATATGTCGACAGATCCGATGCGCGTTAAACTCCACAGATGCTCCCAAATACAGCGCACATCATTGTGTTTGCGATATGCCAACTCTGTGCCCTGTCAAATACAGCGTTATTGCAGTTTCGGAGATTGTGCCGGATATATTCAATTTATATCACATTCTATTCCAGATACCTCCACAATTCGAAGCGCGTTCTACTCCACATTTGCTGCAAAATGCAGAGCATGTAAGCCAGTTTACCCTTTGTCAACTCTGTGTTCTGCCAAACCCAGCGTAATTGCAATTTTGCAGATTCTTTCTTAAATATGCAATTGATCGTAGATACGCTGCTATTGAAGATATTGTTAAGAAAATGAGCGGATTCGCAAATACAAATAATTAACTTTATTTCACACACAACAGCTATACATCTATATTACACTCTGAAGACCGTCTTGCACGCACGCTTGTTGCCAACCGACTATCCTAGAATCTTCTAACGACAGTCTTTTGTCTCAACTAAGACCTGGACGCTCTCTGACGCTTACACACACACTCCCATGTACAGTGTAAATGTATCATTTCCCTAATAGATAGGTCGACAATTCGATGCTCGTTGTTCTCCACATTTGCTACCAAATACAGCGAACATACTCCTGTTTACGGTATGTCAACTCTGGTCCAGGTCAACTTCAACGTTTTTACAGTTCTGCACTTACGGGCTTCAATACTCCATTGAACGTATCTCCGCTGTTATTGGGGATAAGTCGACAATTCGATGCACATTATACTGCATAGTTGCAGTCAAATGCAGCGCACATGCAGCCCTTTAGCGCTATGTCAACTCTGGGCCCTGTCAATTATATTGTAATTGAAGTTTAGCGTATTTAGGCATGAATATTCAATTGAATGAATCACTGTTTCTATTGCAGATGTGTCGAAAATTTGATGCGCGCTCTACTCCACATTAGCCGCCAAATACAACTCAAATCATCCTGCTGCCGCTATGTCTACTGTGGTCGCAGCTAAATGAACCGAAATTGCAGTTTTGCAGTTTTGCAGTTTTACAGTTACAAATATTCAACTGAAAGTATCTGCTCTCTTATTGAATATATGTCGACAATTCGAAGCGCGTTATATCTCAAATTTGCTGCCAAGAACAGCGCACATCAGCTCCCTCGCGCTATGTCAACTCTGGGCACTGTCAAACACATTGCAATGGTAGTTATGTATATTCCGGCTTCAACATCCATTTGAACGTATCTCCGCTGCTATTGGTGATGTGCCGAAAATTAGATGCGCGTTATTCTTCACATTTCCTGCCTAATACAGCGCTCGTACACCAGTTTACAGTATGTTAACTCTGGACGAGGTCAAATCCAATGTTATTCTATTACTGCATTTCTAGGCTTCTATATTCAATTGGACGTATCTGTGTTTCCAGAGGAGATATGTCGATAATTCGATGCGCGCGCTACTCCATATATGCTGCCAAATACAGCTCTCATCTGCCGGCTTTTGCTATGCCAACCCGGGACCCTGCCAAATCCTTTGTATTTGCAGTTTAGCGTAATTAGGCGATGTGTTGTAAAAATAGCGAAGATGGTAAGGATGTAGAAAATTATAAGAAGAGTAAAAGGAATAGAAAATTGGAGAAGGGTAATGACGAAGATAGAAGCAGGAAAGGTGAAGTATCTCCGAGGAACAAGGGTGAAAAATGTAACAAAAGTAGAACGAAGCGAGGAAAAGAAAGAGATAAAAAAAATAGGATTTTAAGAAATTAGGAATAAGATTTAGGAAAATAGGAAAGCCATGCATTGCAAATAAAAGAGATTGAAAGATAAGATGAAACAGAGATTGAGCAAACCAAAATGGAAGATTACATACCTGATGTTTGTAAACTTGAAGATGTCTCGAGTAAGAAGAAAAAAAGGAAAAAGTATAGAGATAAAATACAAGTTACCACTGAGAATAGATACGATGGAAAAGAAAGTATGGAAAAAGAAACAGCGGCAAACACAAATGTAATACTTAAAGAAGAAGAGTGCAAAATTGATGAAACTCAAGAGAATATTTCTAAAAGCAAAAAGAAAAAGAAGAAGAAAAATAAAGAGAGATATACTGAGCCAAACTTTGGAAAAGACGAGGATATAAATGAAATTGAAGTTGAACTGGAAAATGTAAAAGCGGAGAAAACAGAATTAGAAACTGCGAAGGCAGGAAAAAAGAAATCTTGAAAGAATGACAATGTAAATGATCTTAGTTCTACAACAAACGTACCAAACAATATAAAAGACGAAAGGGAAGTTTCAGATAAGGAAAATACGAAAAATATGAATGAACGTGACACAGAAAAACCAGAGAAAGGCAAAAGATTTATAGATAAATCTGCAAATTATTCCATAGATGGTAAAAAATTTGTGAAACAAAGAGATAAGATACTTACAAATGCACGTTTGAAGAAGTTGAAAGATAGGAGAAAACGTTTAAGACAAAAATTATATCGTGGAGATGAATGTTCACATATTTCGGAAAGTACGGAAATTTCACAAAAAAAGTTCTAAACACGTTGAAGTTCATTACCACTACGCTCACGACTGATTAAAGGAAAATAAGATAGATATAATTAAAGTAAGTACGGACGAAAATACTGTGGATATTTTTACGAAAGCACTGTGTAGGGAAAAATTTGAAAGGTTTAGGTCATAGATGAGTGTAAAATAAGAGAAATGTAAATAAAGCGATAAATGTTAAATATTCTGTTACTTGATTCAACAAGTATGTAAATACAATAAAGTGTATAGTATAAATGTAAGGAGGCGTGTTAGGGAAATGATACATTTACACTGTACATGGGAGTGTGTGTGTAAGCGTCAGGGGACGTCCAGGTCTTAGTTGAGACAAAAGTCTGTTGTTAGTCCTTAGAAGCTTCTAGAATAGTCGGTCGACAACAAGCGTGCATGCAAGACGGTTATCGAGGTCTCCAGAGTGTAATATAAATGTATAGCTGTTGTGTGTGAAATAAAGTTGTTGAGAATTGTGGATCTTTTTAGCCGAAATAATGTTATAGGAACACTAAATTTACACTGAGGATTCATATTAAAATAGTAATCTATTTATTTCACGGACGATTCCTTATATTTTCAACGATACACACTTGCACGCGTCTCGGCACCTTCTTCCATACCCGACTCTTAACCGACTGTCTAGTTTACAGTTATCTGTTTTTTTGGCACGCCGTGCACACACATACTTCCACACACTGATATATACATGTGGGGTTTACATTGAAATTAGCGTTAGGGGCGTGAAACGAATCTCCACTTGGATTACACATTGTCGTTATGCAATAGAGAAGACATTGACTAGTGCAAATACGATTATTATAGAATTGAACAGGTAACCGTGATAATTAGATACTCGAGAAGCTAATGACAATGATCCTAGGTTCAATAACGAATCCGCGGTCGACGGGATGATAGATGAACGTGCTCACAAAATCTAAGTCAGACGCGTAATATTCACTGATCGTGAGGAGTTACTTCATTCGTCGATGGGACCACAAGAATGAATGCCTTTCCGTCCCGATGATGCCACAGAGGAAAACTATGATGGGGTGTGTCTAAGGACACGAGATCATCGGATTCGTCGAGCATAGCCTTCGTTCGGAAAGTAAGGGAAATTGACATTGCTGTTAATTGGTCAATCTCCATATCGATGGTTAGAAAAGGTATGCCAGCCGCCTTCGAGGGAAAGTCGGTAGTGGGAGACGTCATTCGTTGAAAAAATAGGTTCCCCTATCTTCCCATAGTTGGGACAAGGACTGTTTGTCTGTTTGAAGGACTTTAGTCAACTAAATCTTAAGATTTATAGCGGGCCCTCAGGCTAGCTGGACATGTACTGCGGAGACGCATTGACATCTGGCAATCATCTTACTCGAAGAATAGGATGTGCGTGTGGCGAGCCACGGGACAGAAACTGTTGGAATGTTTACTGTCACGTGCAGCCACAAATATTTCTTTTAAGGAGAGCTATAGAATTACTCCATGCCTTTGTTGGACAAAGCGTTCATCCCGTGACCGCGGCTACGTTCGGCGACTGGCTGTCGCCTAGAGCCCAAGCTCATTATCACAAATCTCGAACAAGTACAATCGGATTGAGAGACGACAATTGTTTAATTACGCCTATGATAGAATCTAGATTACGGTGTTAGGGGATTATCCCGAAGTTCTAAAGGGGAGGCTCCGATGTCCTTTCATTTCCGAAATACATATAAGTATCTCTACTACGCTCTTAACCCAGTCCAACACAGAAAATTATACATATCTCAACACACCTCCTTAATTTTTTGTGCAGCATATTCATTTCCTTTTATACGTCAGTCAAACTATTCTTAAAAATAATCTAAAATTTTCAAATTTGTTCCTCCCTAGAGCCTTCGTTAATATATCAGCTACATTATTTTCTGAATCTACTTTCATAATGTCAATTTCTTTATTTTCGTAACTTTCATTCACAAAATGGAAGTGAACTTCAATGTACTTGGAATTTTTTGTTAAATTTCCAAATTTTTATACCGCAATCGCTCCAGAATTATCTTCCAAAATTTTTATGGGCGTCTCGATCATTGTTTTAAAATCTTTCAACAATTTTCTTACAAATTTGGCTGATTGTGCGGGTTCTAAACTTAAGTTTTGTTCCATTGGTGTAGAATATGTAGGATGTTAATTACTGAGACGATCAGTAGATAAAATAGCCGTTTATTGAATTCGCAAAACAATGTGTATGTACAATCGTATGATCACAGTTACTAAGCCCGTTTTCGGTCGCGTCCGTTTATTTATAGGAGTCGGGGGAAGGTCGGACGATTCGAACCTACCTTTGTTTCACGGTCACATGTAGCGGCGGCGTTGTTTTGATCGGAGTCTGTTTATTCTTACATATATACATAACCTAATGAACTTCATACTCCCGAGCAAAACAACGACACGATTTGGATCGAATTCTAACTCGTGCGCCGCTACAAATATAGTTTACTGTTTTCTATATTATAATGTTTCGCTAATGACTCTATATCTACTTTGATCTAATTTCATATCACACTTATTATTATCGTATTCAATGTTTATTCCTAAGTAAGTCTTTACTTCACCCAAGTCCTTCATTGAAAATTTGTTTGACAATTTATTTTTAATTTCATCGATTTTTCTTATGTTTTTTCCACATATTAATAGGTCGTCTACGAATAGAATTAAATATATAACATCATCGCTCTCATACTTCATATACAGACAATAATCTCTCTTACTTCTTTGAAATCCTAATTTTTTCATATACTCGTCGAAACATTCATACCAAGCTCTTGAACTTTCACGCAATCCATATAACGCTTTTGATAATTTACATACTTTCCCGCTTTTATCGTCGTTACCTATAGGTTGTTTTACAAATACTTCCGATTTTATAGTTCCGTTTAAGAAAGCTGTTTCAACATCCATTTGCATAATCGTCAAACCATATTGACAAGAATAAGATAGTAATAACTTCAACGTTTGCATTTTTCCTACTGGAGAGTATAAATCTTCCAGTACTTCTTTTTGTTGGAAGCCTCGAACAGCTAGTCGCGCTTTCTTACGATTATCAGATTGATTCGCATATATCCATTTCGTGTCTAATACTTTTTTGTCTTGTGGTTTCTCTACTAATTGCCAGGTCTTGTTTCTGATTAAACTACTTATTTCTCGATCCATTGCTTCTTTCCATGAAACGCTGTCACCTCCACTTAAAACTTCTTCATAGGTTTGGAGACTGTCTGCACTAACTGTATTCACATAAATGAATTATGAGCTCGTTTGGCCATATATTTGAGGTTTCTTTTTTTCCCGTCCTGACCTTCTCAAATTATTTTCTGTGTCCTCAAGTTTTTCTTCAGACTCGTTACTTTAATTTCTCTCCTCTTTTATTGCAACCTGCTCGACTCTTTCGTTTACATCCGAATGTTCGTCAAAATCCTCTTCTGTCTCATTGTCTGGTCCATCTTCTCCTCGAAATCATACTAAATTCTCATCTTCACCTATAAATTCTACGTCTCTTGCAATTATAATTTTATTATTAACTAGGATCCTATATCCATTGTTTTCATAACCTACAAGTATCCCAGTGTCTGTTTTTTTGTCCCATTTCGAATTTCTTTTAATTTCAGGTATTCTTACGAAAACTCTACTTCCGTACAATCTTAAACTATTTATATTCGGTTTCCTTTTTAAAAATATTTCAAATGGTGTTTTATTTTCACGTGTGTTTGTAACGGTTCCATTTTTTTAGTTCGCCGCGGCTCTAACTATTTCCGGCCAATATTTAATATTCAGCTTTGAATCATGTAGTAAGCATCTAGCGGAATTCATGATTGTTCTATTGTAGCGCTCAGCTGTTCCATTTAACTCGTGAACATAAGGTGGTCATGGTTCTACGACAATTCCCTTTTCCCTAGTTAGATTGTACATGGGGTCGTGGCTGGCACGAGACGCTGCGCATCGGCGAAATCGCAATGGCCTGCACGACCCGTGCTGTGCGCAGGCTGGGCCTGAGGGTCTCCCCTGCGAAATTAGAGGCCATTTGGTTTTATGACAAGAGGAGACGAGGGACCCCACCGCCCGGCCTATACATAAACATGGCTGTCGAAACCGTCCGGGTGGGATCGCAGATGAAATATCTGGGTCTCATCATCGACAGCCAGTGGACGTTCGAGCCGCACTTCGACGCCCTGATCCCGAAAGTGTCGGCGGCTGCTAATGCCCTGTGCGGCCTGTTACCGAACATCGGCGGGGCGGGAGACGCGGTGCGCCGACTCTACGAGGGCGTCGTTCGGTCCCGAGTGATGTACGGGGCCCCGGTATGGGCGGATAACCTGATGGCGAGTCGCCGCAGCACCCTGCTCCTGAGAAGGCTACACAAAGTGACCGCCACCAGAATCATTAGAGGGTACCGGACGGTGTCCCACGCGTCGGCGACCGCTCTAGCCGCGTCCTCCCGTGGGAACTCCGGGCGCTAGCGCTCAAAAGGCGATACATCCACCGGAGAGTATGGCATCCGGGAGAAGATCAGACCGAGCAGGCGGCTTCAAACGACCCAGGAGCCGCTGAGGAGGACACGTGGGACCTGTGGCGATCCCAGCTGATCAACGAAGGAGGCGAACATCGAGGCGTGGAGGCGGTCCTCCCAAACTGGGAGGCATGGAGAAGACGCCACGGCCTCCCGCTCACATTCAGAATGACCCAGGTGCTCACCGGACACGGCGTGTTCGGCGAGTTCCTGAAGAGAATCGGGGAAGAAACGACACACATCTGCCACCACTGCGGAGAGGGCAGGGACACAGCGCAGCACACCCTGGAGCTCTGCCCAGCGTGGGAGCTACCCCGCTACACCCTGCGGTACGCCATAGGAGAAGCACTGCCCCCCCCCCCCCCCAGCGATTGTAGAAGCGCTGCTGAGAGGACCACAGGAATACGAGGCCGTCCGCCTCTTCTGCGAGCGAGTTATGCTCGCGAAGGAGCGCGCGGAAAGGGGGAGAAAGGGAAACTCTCACCCTTGTAGGATAATACGATAGAGAAGGATGTCAGTCAGACGAGCCAGAGCCGCCCCATCACCGCCCCAACGGACCATGACCAGAAGAAGCGACAGCGCTAGGGGCAATGACCCCCCATAACGCCAACCCAATAGTCGGGAGGCACTAGGACTGGCTCTAACAAGAGGATGCGAGAAGGGGGACGCGCGAGGTTCCTGGAGCCCCCCTGTCATACGCGCAGGATGATCATCGTGGAGTTTTAGTCGGTAGGAGTCCGACACTACTCTGCTGTTACACAACTCGTGGTGTTGATTATCATAATCGTAACGGGAATTTATGACTCCCGTTAACGTCTCTCCTCGCGATTGCGTCTCCCCGCGATTGGTCGAAAATACAGGACCCACCATAATCCTTTAACTTCTAATTTCATTGTTTCAAGACATGTTTTTCTGTTGATCTGTTTGTCCTGAAGGATTTTCTAATTCTAGAAATTTTTCGGTTTATGGCTGGTTTTTGGAAAAGTCCTTGGGTTTATTATGCGCTCTTAAAAATTACGGAGAAAGCGGGTAGTGACCTAACGAAAAAAGCGGTTATTTATCTAACAGAAAATCCGGGTTTTCCCTTAAACAATGACACCAACTAGCAACATTGGTAGGAGGTTTCCTTCCCCTCTCATCACTCATTAACATTGACTAGAACCAATGGACATCGCAGATCTCCTCAGGACCTCTCCTAAGGACCTCACCTTACTAACGAAAAGTGTGAGCAACGAATCCGCTTTCTCCGTTTAAAAAACCACATCCACATCGAGCTTTCCTCCGTAATTGCATGAGAGCGGTCAATCAGTTCAATTGCTATTTCTGCTATGCCAAGAAAGTCGACTTCTGCTTATATTCAACTGTAAGGGCCTTGCTCTACTACGAAAGAACAGTCAGTGCTCATCTATCGGAGTGTCATACTTCAAAGCATCGTCTGCGACATTTATATCATAAGAAACGGTGTAACTCTTGAGTATATTAAGTGTTGGAAATATAAATTTTAAACCCTGTTAATTGCAGTGTTATACCACATCAATCACTCCTATTATTCCACAAGAAATAAGGGGATCAATCTGTTCGTGGTGTCGATTCTTATAATCGTAACTGGAATTTACGACTCCCGTTGACGCGCTTCCTCGCGATCGATCGATCTCCCCGCGATAAATCGAAAATACACCTGGCCTTTAATATCATCGTCAGTGAGGATGAAAAATGAGATAAGTAAATATATCGGGTACATAAACAAGGATCTGTATCCAAATTATTTGTTTCTCATAATCCGATGCAACAACGCGTGTCATCTATTATGCGTGGATTATCTTAAAGATGAAAGATATACCAAATAATACACATACATACATACATGTTTAAAAGGTATATCAGGTAGAGTAGGACAACCGAGTAGGGGATTATTCTACAGGGTGGTTGGTAACTGGTGGTGCAAGCGAAAGGGGGGTGATTCTACGCGAAAAAAGAAGTCGAAAATATAGAATAAAAATTTTTCGTTTGAGGCTTTGTTTTCGAGAAAATCGACTTTGAATTTTTGCTCGGTACGCGTGCGGTACGTTACAATGGATCTCACTGTAGATCGTTGTCTCAATGGAAAAATTAAAAAAAAAAGTTAAAAAAATTTTTATTCTATATTTTCGACTTCTTTTTTCGCGTAAAATCACCCCCTTTCCGCTTGTACCATCAGTTACCAACCATCCTGTATAAGTAAATATAACTTTGTCCTATGAAGTTTTTTCGTATAACAATAACGAAGAAGTTCGGGTGATTCCACTTAGTTGTATTCATTGCCAGTATGTAAGAATTGACAAGAAATATTGTCAAGGAACAAATTATGCGATAAAATTGTTCAGAAATGAACAAAATATAGAAATAATTTTGTAAGATTGTTTGCATTTTGGAAATTTGTACGCATCATAAAAGCAGTAATAAAGAGAAGTCGCAAATATAAACCTCCGTTTTCCTTTTATTAATTTTTTTTCCTTGCATGGTCGTGAATCAGGATTACATCACATACATATACAGCGTCAGTTTGTTCTTTAGTTAACAAAAGCTTTTTTTCACGATGAATGTTTGCATTCACCATCACATATATTTGTAATTAGACATTTCCATGTCCTGCATATTGCTGAACAATTCAATCAGGATATCTCTTAAGTCAAATCTCCCATGAAGTCATCTATTATCGACTATACATGTTACTAAATATTAAATTGTTTGTCATTAAAATATTTTGCATGATAAAAATGAATTTATTACACAGTTGAATTCGGCAAACAAAAATACAACTAAAATCACATATCGAAACTTACATTACAAAGTATTCTTTTTAGAATTTTTTGTAAATCCTTTTCTCTTACTAACACGTTCCCTGAAAGTATTTCAAAGATATGTTTAACGAAATTTCGCTCTTGATTTTCTATTTCTTCTCACTTCTTCACAAACAACTTTTTTGAAAACCTCCATACCCCATACCTTAACATCAAAAACACTAAATGTTTTACAATAAATAAATATATTATCACTGGCATTATGTCACAACCAATTTCTACCGTTTTGAACTAATACAGACTTCTAAAACATGTTATAAGTGTTTTCACGAAATGTTATCAGGAAGCGTTTATAGAAGAAGATTTCAAAAACTTTGATATACTTTAGCTAGTCTTTGGTTTATAACATTCCTTTCTTCCACTGACGTGAACGTTCTCTCCGACTCTGTTTTTCCGTTTGTCGGAAAGATAAGCCTCGAAGAAGAATTCTCCAAATAGGATTAAAAAACTGAAGTAGATGGTGAAATTAAGTATAAAATTTTTGTACGTAATGTAGCATTCAAGTTCACTATTTTCACGGTAATAGTAAGCCGTAATAGTTACAACGCAACCAATCACCATTTGTACTAGCTGCATCGTAGTAATCATCATGGCAAAGCCTTTTAGTAATTTGTATTGCATTGCTTTTAAAGTATAATAAGAATACATCCAAGAATGAACAAAGTAGTTCATTACGGTATACCACCTACTGACTGCCGTAGTCTCCGCATATGTGAACCAAGAGAAAGGAACAACAATTAAATGATGGTACAAATGTAGAAATATCAATGGTTGCTTTCGTAACACAATGAAGATAGTATCGCCAAATTCTGGGATCTTTGATAGGGCAAATACCCATGTCCAAAAGCCAGAAACATGATCTTGCAAAAGGTGGCTGAAAAGAAAATAATTTCATTCTTATTGTATATCATAGATTAACATATTTAAAATATCGATTCATTTTATGAATATGACATTTAAATCAAAGCCATGTATTATGTTCCATACAATGAAACGATAAGAACTTTGTTATTTCGATTTGGAAATATAAACATACAATGTGTGTAGTATAGGTCGATATGTTGCGAATTGGTAGACATAACTGATTATATCAATCGATAAAACTCATTTCAGATACAAATTTATACGTGAAATCTTTTTAGAGAATTATTATAAGAATAATATCGTAAACAACTATTAAAAATGTATTTCCTATTTTACTAACGCTTTCCACATATCAATATTCACTAAATACCAAGCATAAGAAATTATTTCATATAACAATTCATTTCATTAATAATGTTTCATTAATAATTATTTTTTAAAATCGCCATTTACCTGAAAATATATTATATAAATAATATAAATATAATATAAATAATATAAATATATTAAAAGGTAAAAATATGAAAGTAGCATTACCTAGGTATGCAAACACTGTGGTAAAACCCATGGTGTCTCAATGTAGAGAACATTTCCGGTGCTGTTCTACAAAATCCGATAATGGAGAACACTGCAAGCAATCCACTCCATAATGCAAGCGGACGCTTCAAGTCAAACTTTGGTCTGCTCGACATGTAGTACTTGCCGCCAAAAATTAGGATCACATAAATAATACAGCAGTAGTAGCAATACTGAAAATTATTCTGGAGCCATTTTTGAGTGTCTGGATAAAAGTAGTTTTTTTCGAAGCTGAAGACATGCGAGTAGGTAGGTTCAATGATCTGTGGAGAACCCTCTTTATTCATCGTCAAATATTTTTTTTTACATCTACTGGTCGCAAAGCAATTAAAGAAAATACGCAGTCTTTCGCCCACGTTGTCAATTGACTAAAATGTAAGAAGAAGAACTGTTAACATTTTCTTTTAAAGCTATGGAAATTGAAATACTTAATAAATGATGTATTAAAACTAATGTAAAATATTTAAAACAAAGTAATAAGACAATACAAAATAAGAAATGGACAAGTAGAGCGAACAATGGGCACGTTAAAAAATATGTTTACGACGGTAGAAACGACCGGGCGGTCGTGGCAAGACGCGGTCGGAAAAATACAACTGGCGTTAAATTGTACCACCAACCGTGTAACTAAGTCAAGCCCGTTAGAACTACTGATCGGTAAAGCAGTAAAACCATATGACTTGATACTACCCGATAGTATAGAAGAAAAGACAGTAGATATCGCGGAAGTAAGACAACAAGCCATAAGGAACATGGAGTCTAGCGCCAATTACGACAAGGACAGATTTGACGAAAAGAAAGCTAGAATAGTCAGGTTTAATCTCGGCGACCTCGTATTACGAAAAAAACGAAGAAAGAAATCAGACGAAGTTAGACGCGAAATTCAGGGCTCCATTCGTGATAGCAGAAATTCTAGACGGAGATAGATACACTTTAAAAACCTTAGACGGCAAACGATCATATAAGGATAGTCATGACAGACTGAGAAAAATGCCAGAAAGTTGCGTCCCTGCTGAGTTGGAAGTCTGCGGTGACGACAGCGACGGTGATAATAACGACATAAGTACACTGCCCTCAGAGGATCATTAACACCACGTTGCGGTCGTAGTAATATGTCCAGTGTAGTATCGTGCGCATCCGTAAAATATCTTCTGCGATATCGTGCGCCTCCGTAATATACCCACTGTGACCAATATGGTATAGTGCGCATCCGTAAAATATCTTCTGCGATATCGTGCGCCTCCGTAATATACCCACTGTGACCAATATGGTATCGTGCGCATCCGTAAAATATCTTCTGCGATATCATGCGCATCTGTGATATGCCCACTGTAACGTTTTACGCATCTGTAGTGTACCCACAGTGACGTTTCGCACTTCTGTAATATGGCCAATATGACATTGTGCGCATCTGTAATATTCCCACTGTCTTTCGCTTCTGTCACACATCCAACGTAGTAATATGATCCAACAAACTGAGATTCATCAGTGTACGAAATCGAAGATGATCTGTCGCGTCGTTACGATCTGACCGGTAACTCACAGAATGCAACTAGCACTTTGAATACAAATTATAACGCTACGAATTCTTGTTTTCTTTTATTTTTCTGTTGTCAAATCTTCGAACGAAATTCTGCTGCTACACTGGACCCTTGACTTACTTGGAATATTTCATTGAATTGTAAATAATATCGGTTATATTGAGTCTAATGTTGAAAAAAAATATTTTAGTTACACACGAGGACGTGTGATAGTCAGGATGGCAGTGTCGGAGATGAAAGAACACCGGAGCCTTTGGATAATCCCGCAACATTGTAATCTAAAGTCTACTATAGCTGTAATTAAACAATTGTAGTTATTCAACCCGATTGTAATTGTCAGAGATATGTGACAGTGAGCTTGGGCTCGAGGCGACAGTCAGTCGCCAACGTGTTCGCGGTCAAGGGATGAACGCTCTGTCTAACAAAGGTATGGAGTAATTCTATAGCTCTCCTTAAAAGAAATATTTGTAGCGGCACGCAACAGTAAACATTCCAACGGTCTCTGTCCCGTGGCTCGCCACACGCAGATTCTATTCTTCGGGTATTATGGTTAATAGATGCAGACGCATCTCCATAGTACGTGATCAGCTAGCCCGAGGGCCGTTATAAACACTAAGATCTAGTTACCTAAAGTCCTTCAAACCGACAAACAGTCTTTGTCCCAACTACGGGAAGATAGGGGAGATATATCTTTTCAACAAATGACATCTCCCACTACCAACTTTCCCTCGAGGGCGGCTAGCATCTTTTTCTAACCATCGATATCGAGATTGACCAATTAGCAGCAACGTCAATTTCCCTTACTTTCCGAACGAAGGCTATCCCCGACGAATCCGATAATCTCGTGTCCTTAGACACACCTCGTTATAGTTTTCCTCTGTGGCATCGTTGGGACAGGAAAGTCATTCTCTCTCGCGATTTCGTTGACCAAAGAGTAACGTCTTTACGATAGGTAATTACTCGGACTTAGAACGTTCATCTATCATCCTGTTGACCGCTGATTCGTTATCGAACCTGGATTCATTGTCACCATCAGCTCTGTCATATTATCGTCGCTATTACTCATATCCTCTTGTAGTGTCCACATTCGTACTGATACGTATTAGCGAAATTCGCGACGGTAGAGTAAGTAAAGGTTCATTAAACGCCCAAATTTCCAATCACGCTCCGACAAATATATAAGGAATCGTCCGTGAAATAAATAGATTACTATTTTAATACGAATCCTCAGTGTAAATTTAGTGTTCCTATAACATTATTTCGGCTTCAAAGATCCACAATTCTCAACATGGTAGCAAAAATCGTTGTTGCCGAGATTCAAGGTTATGGTACCACGTGTAACCGGGAGTGAATGTATAAAAGTCGATTTATAAAAAAAAATAAAAAATAAAAAATTGGAAATAAGTTCTAAGAGATAAAAGGCCTATTGGCAGAAGAAATAAAAGGAATCTGAATAATAAGGAGAATTATTTTTGAAAAAGAAAGAAAGTGTGTAAATAGAAAACTAATCAAGATGCCTAGGGGCGATGAAATTAAGGTTCAAATATTCGATGGACGTGATTACAGAATGTGGAAGAAAAGAATATTAATGTATCTAAAGTGTAAAAAATGTTATGAACCGGCTACACGAGAGAAAATGGACACGGATGCGCCAGATAAGTGGGATGAAAAGAATCAATGGGCGATGAACTACATCTATAGTAGTATAACGAATGAGCAATTAGAATTTGTTGGTGATCAGGACACTGCTTTAAAAATCATGAAAAAATTTGATGAGATGTATATGAAGGAATCAACAGCATTGCAAATTTGTATAAGAAGTAGACTAGACATGATGAGGCTGAAAGACTTTGAAGAATCAAATTCATTTTTCACGGAATTTGAAAGAACGATAAACGAATTAAGAGTGCTGGTGCAAAGGTAAGTAAACGTGAAAAACACGACTACATGCTGAAAACACTACCAGAATCATTGAGCTATACTGGTCACTTAATCGACTCAGTGAAATAAAAATAAATAAAAAAAAATAAAATTACAATGTGGGAAACGCGTAGCAAGAGGGGAAGTGGTAGGACAAGGTCAAGTGTATTCGCAGCGGAAAAAAGGGACATAAAGTGCTATGGCTGTGGAAAGTACGGCAACATGGCAAGAAATTGTACAAACACGTGCAGAGGCGGAAACAATGGACGAACGCAGCGGCAAGGAGGTGCGTATCAGCCGTAGCAGAATAGGGGTCGCGGCGGACGAGGTTTTGGCCAAAGAGGACGAGTATATGGTCAACGAGGATTTGGCCAACGAGGACAAAGCAGAGGCTGTCAACACGACGCAAATTATTCACACAACGAGGGCTACGACGACCAAGAAATTGGATCTTTCCTAACGAGAGTAGAGCGCGAAAATAGTAAGAATGAAATTACGGTATATACTAGCGATACGCGAAAAATAGATTGGATATTAGATAGTGGATGTTCAGATCGCATTGTAAATAATGACTTTTATTTTGTTGAATGCGAAAATTTAAAAAACCCGATAAATGTAAAGTTAGGAGGCGGTAGAATTCTAAAAGGAACAAAGGTCGGAAATATTTTAACTTATTTTGAAGTAAACAAAGGAGGATTAAAATTTCAATGTCTAATGTATTTTACGCGAACGAAATGGATAATAACATAATTAGCTATGCGAGAGTAACGAATGAAAATAAGATAGTCTCAGCAGGAAATACTTCAAAGATATGTAACAAATACAGAAAGGTGATAGGGATAGCATTCAAAGATCATGGTTTATATAAAATAAGTAGTTACATTGAAAGGCAAGAATCTCACGCTAAAAATGTAGAAAAAATGACGAATAAGGAAAAATTTCATAGGATCTTAGGACATGTAAACTTGAATTATTTAGATACAATGTGTAAGAAACAATTGGTTGAGAGAATGCCAGAAAAAAGTGAGCAAGTACAATTAAAATGTGGTACATGTATCCAAAATAAAATGCATAATTTGCCCTTGCAAAATAACCGTAGTAGAGCACGCGAGATTTTAGAATTAGTACATACCGATTTAAATGGACCTCATGATAATACCGGGTTTGATGGATCTAAATATTTCTTGACATTTATAGACGACTACAGTAAGTGCGCATTGATTTATTCTTTGAAATCAAAAGGTAAAGTTTACAATTGCTTCCTTGATTATATAAACAAAGTTGAAAATCTTACTGGTAAGAAGATAAAGAGATTAAGATGCGATAATGGAAAAGAATATATGAACAAAAACATGTACAACCTAACTAGGGCAAAGGGAATTGTCGTAGAAGCATGATCACCTTATGTTCACGAGTTAAATGGAACAGCTGAGCGCTACAATAGAACAATCATGAATTCCGCTAGATGCTTATTACATGATTCAAAGCTGAATATTAAATATTGGCCGGAAATAGTTAGAGCCGCGGCGTACTTAAAAAATAGAACCGTTACAAACACATGTGAAAATAAAACACCCTTTGAAATATTTTTAAAAAGGAAACCGAATATAAATAATTTAATATTGTACGGAAGTGGAGTTTTAGTAAGAATACCTGAAATTAAAAGAAATTCGAAATGGGACAAAAAAACAGACACAGGCATACTTGTATGTTATGAGAACAATGGATATAGGATCCTAGTTAATTATAAAATTATCATTGCAAGACACGTAGAATTTATAGGTGAAGATGATAATTTAGTAGGATTTCGAGGAGAAGATGGACCAGACAATGAGACAGAAGAGGATTTTGACGAACATTCGGATGTAAACGAAAAGGTCGAGCAGGTTGCAATAAAAGAGGAGAAAAATTTAAGTTACGAACCAGAAGCAAAACTTGAGGACACAGAAAATAATTTGAGAAGGTCAGGACGGGAAAAAAAGAAACCTCAAATATATGGCCAAACGAGCTCATAATTCATTTATGTGAATACAGTTAGTGCAGACAGTCCCCAAACCTATGAAGAAGTTTTAAGTGGAGGTGACAGCGTTTCATGGAAAGAAGCAATGGATCGAGAAATAAGTAGTTTAATCAGAAACAAGACCTGGCAATTAGTAGAGAAACCACAAGACAAAAAAGTATTAGACACGAAATGGATATATGCGAATCAATCTGATAATCGTAAGAAAGCGCGACTAGTTGTTCGAGGCTTCCAACAAAAAGAAGTACTAGAAGATTTGTTTATTTTTCCCAGTTGCAAAAATGCAAACGTTGAAGTTATTACTATCTTATTGTTGTCAATATGGTTTGACGATTATGCAAATGGATGTAGAAACAGCTTTCTTAAACGGCACTATAAAATCGGAAGTATTTGTAAAACAACCTATAGGTTACGACGATAAAAGCGGGAAAGTATGTAAATTATCAGAAGCGTTATATGGATTGCGTGAAAGTTCAAGCGCTTGGTATGAATGTTTCGACGAGTATATGAAGAAATTAGGATTTCAAAGAAGTAAGAGTGATTATTGTCTGTATATGAAGTATGAGAGCGATGATGTTATATATTTAATTCTATTCGTAGACGACCTATTAATATGTGGAAAAAACATATAAAAATCGATGAAATTAAAAACAAATTGTCAAACAAATTTTCAATGAAGGACTTGGGTGAAGTAAAGACTTACTTAGGAATAAACATTGAATACGATAATAAGAAGTGTGATATGAAATTAGATCAAAGTAGATATATAGAGTCATTAGCGAAACATTATAATATAGAAAACAGTAAACTATATTCTACACCAATGGAACAAAACTTAAGTTTAGAAGCCGCACAATCAGCCTCAGACGATATAAGATATAGAAATCTCATAGGAGCATTATTATATATTAGTACTGGAACAAGATTAGACGTTAGCTATTGTGTAAACTATTTAAGTTGATTTCAAAACAGTTACAACGAGACCCACTATAAATATGCATTGAGAATCTTGAAATACTTATATTTAACTAGGAAATTAAAATTAACTTAAAAAAGAAATTTGAATGCTGAAGTTATTGATTGTTTTGTTGACGCTGATTGGGCTGGAGATAAAGTAGATAGAAAATCCACTACGGGATTTATCATAAGATTTTTCGGAAACGCAATTTACTGGAAATCGAGAAAGCAAAGTAGCGTAACAAAATCATCAACAGCCGCCGAGTACGTAGCTTTATCGGAAGCTGTGAGCGAAATTAAATTTGTAAGAAAATTGTTGAAAGATTTGAAATAATGATCGAGACGCCCATAAAAATTTTGGAAGATAATTCTGGAGCGATTGCGGTATAAAAATTTGGAAATTTAACAAAAAATTCTAATACATTGAAGTTCGCTTCCATTTTGTGAATGAAAGTTACGAAAATAAAGAAATTGACATTATAAAAGTAGATTCAGAAAATAATGTAGCTGATATTTTAACGAAGGCTCTAGGGAGGAACAAATTTGAAAATTTTAGATTATTTTTAAGAATAGTTTGATTGACTTATAAAAGGAAATGAATATGCAACACAAAAAATTAAGGAGGTGTGTTGAGATATGTATAATTTTCTGTGCTGGACTGGGTTAAGAGCGTAGTAGAGATACTTATATGTACTTTGGAGATGAAAGGACATCGGAGCCTCCCCTTTAGAACTTCAGGATAGTCCCCTAACACCGTAATCTAGATTCTATCATAGGCGTAATTAAACAATTGTCGTCTCTCGATCCGATTGTATTTGTTCGAGATTTGTGATAATGAGCTTGGGCTCTAGGCGACAGCCATTCGCCGAACGTAGCCGCGGTAACGGGATGAACGCTTTGTCTAACAAAGGCATGGAGCAATTCTATAGCTCTCCTAAAAGAAAAGGAAATAGTTGTAACAGTCGACAGTAAACATTCCAACGGTCTCTGTCCCGTAGCACGCCAAACGCAGACCCTATTCTTCGGGTAAGATGATTGCCAGATGTCGATGCGTCTCCGCAGTACATGTTCAGCTAGCCTGAGGGCCGTTATAAACATTAAGATCTAGTTATCTAAAGTCCTTCGAACAGACAAACAGTTTTTGTCCCAACTACGGGGAGATAGGGGAGATATATCTTTTCAACGAACGGGGTCTTCCACTAGCAATTTTCCCTCGAGGGCAGCTAGCATCTTTTTCTAACCACAGATATGGAGATTGACCAATTAGCAGTAACGTCAATTTCCCTTACTTTCTGATCGAAGGCTACCCTCGACGAATCCGATGATCTCGTGCCCTTAGACACACCCCACGATAGTTTTCCTCTGTGGCATCATCGGGACGGAAATTCATTCTTCCTTGTGGTCCCATCGACACATAACGTAACTCCTTACGATCAGTGGGTATTACGTGTCCGACTTAGATTTTGTGAGCACGTTCATCTATCATCCCGTCGACCGCGGATTCGTTATTGAACCTAGGATCATTGTCATTAGTTTCTCGAATATCTAATTACCACGGTTACTTGTCCAGTTCTATGATAATCGTATCTGCACTAGTCAATGTCTTCTCTACTGCATAACGACACGTGTAATCCAAACGAAGATTCGTTTCACGCCCCTAACCATAATTCTAATGTAAACCCGACATATATATCAGTGTATGGAAGGATGTGTGTGCACGGCGTCCCAAAAAAACAGATAACTGTAAACTAGACAGTCGGTTAAGAGTCGGGTATGGAAGAAGATGCCGAGACGCGTGCAAGTGTGTATCGATGAATATATATGGAATCGTCCGTGAAATAAATAGATTACTATTTTAAATATGTAAATTTAGTGTTCCTATAACATTATTTCGGCTCAAAAGATCCACAATTCTCAACAACTTTATTTCACACACAACAGCTATACATCCATATTACACTCTGGAGACCTCGATAACCGTCTTGCACGCACGCTTGTTGTCAACCGACTATTCTAGAAGCTTCTAAGGACTAACAACAGACTTTTGTCTCAACTAAGACCTGGACGTCCCCTGACGCTTACACACACACTCCCATGTACAGTGTAAATGTATCATTTCTCTAACAATGCAGTTCTGCAAAAACATTGGATTTGAACTCGACCCGAGTTGCCGTAATGTAAACAGGAGCAGGTGCGCTGTATTTGACAACAAATGTGGAGTAGAACGCGCATCGAATTGTAGAAATATCTCCAATGGAAACACAGAAACGTTCAATTGAATATTGAAGCCTGAATGTGCAGTACTCCAATAACATTGGATTTGTCCTCGACCCGAGTTCACATAATGTAAGCAGGAGCAGGAGCGCTGTTTTTGGCAGCAATTGTGCAGTATATCGCTATTCGAATTGTCGACATATCTCCAATAGAAACGGAGGTACGTTCAAATGAATATTTAAGGTAGATTCTGCAAAATTGCAATTGCAATGAATTAGCCAGGGACCTGATTTGACATAGCAAAAACCGGCTGATGCGCACTGTATTTGGCAACAAATGTGGAGTAGAAAGCGCATCAAATTGTCGATATATCTGGAATTGAAACGGAGATACGAACAATTCAATATCTCAGACTGAATCTGCAAAACTGCAGTAGCGCTGCATTTGACAGGACCCAGAGATAACATAGCGCAAACCGAACGATGTGCGCAGCATTTGGCTGCAAATGTGGAGTATATCGCGGATCGAAATGACGACATATCTCCAATGGAAAAGGAGGTGCGTTCAACCGAATACTGAAACCTGGATATGCAGTACTAGAATAACCATGGATTTTTCCTCGACCCGAGTTGACATAATGTAAACAAGAGCAGGTCCGCTGTATTTGGCAGCAAATGTGGAGTATAACGCGCATGTAATTGTCGACATGTCTACAATGAAAACGGAGATATGCTCAATTGGATACTGAAGCCTAAGTATGCACAACTGCAATTTCAAAGGATTTGGCAGGGACCAGGATTGACATAGCGAATACCGGCTGATGCGCGCTGTATTTGGCAGCAAATGTGGAGTATAACGCGCATCGAATTGTCGAAATATCTGGAATAGAAACTGAGATATGCTCAATTGAATATTTAAGGCAGAATCTGCACATCTGCAATAACGCTGTACTTGGCAGGGCCCAGAGTTGCCATAGCGCAAATCAAATGACGCGCGCTGTATTTGGCAGCTAATGAGGAGTATAACGCTCACCGACTTGTCGAGGAATCATCAATAGCAGTGTAGATACGTTCGATTGAATATTGAATTCTGAATATGCTGTGCTGCAATAACATTGGATTTGACATCGACCCGAGTTGATATAATGTAAACAGGAGCAGGTGCGCTGTATTTCTCAGCAAATGCGGAGTATAACGCGCATCGACCTGTCGAGGTGTCTGGAATAGAAACTTTTTTTTTTTTATTGACGTTGAGGAAATCCGCACGGACACCAGGCCGCCTCTGGGGAAAAGCGGCGTGGTAGTGCCGGATTCCAACCGACTAAAACCTCCACGATGACCATCCCAGCTACGATCGAGAGGGGCCCGGGAACCGGTGTAAGCGATGCACCGGGCCCCCTCCGCGCTCAATACGTCTCTTAATGGAGCGGTGTGCGGCCACGTCACACCGCGCCTCGTCGCCGGAGCCGTCGAGTCAGGCAGTCCGGTTCCCCTACCGGGCTGCTTTGCGGCCCCGGGCGCTGAGCTGCCAGCGCCTAAGTTTGCACCCCACCGGGGGGCGCGGCGGGCCTAGCGCTCCTCGCCGAATCGCGTCCGTGGCCTCTGCCGCGCCCTCGCCGGTCCATTCTCTCAGGGTGAGAGTACCGCACCCTCACCCTCTCCACGGCTTTTTTCCGAAGCATAACCTGCTCGCAGAAGGAGGTCACGGCCCTCCTTTTTCTCTCGCTTACCAACAACGCCCGGAGGATCGTCGGCGGCGAGAGGTCCCAACCGATTTCCACGATGAGGTCGTGGCGCAGCCGCGCCCACGCCGGGCATTATTCCAGCGTGTGCTGCGCCGAATCCACGCTCGCATCGCAGTAGTGGCAGCGCGCGGTCGCCTCCTTTCCGATTCGGTGCAGATATTCACCGAAGCAACCGTGTCCGGTGAGCACCTGCGTCACCCTGTAGGTTAGGGGAGGCCCACCGCCATCCAACCAAACGTCCCAGTTTGGAAGGACGGCCCCGAGGACCCTTATCCCAGGCGCCCCCGTTCTCGTGTCGAGGCTGGCGCGCCATCTGTCGAGCAAAGCCCTCCGAGCCCGAACCCTGACGTCGGCGCCCACCGGGCCCACCCCGTCCGACGGACCCCGAGTTTGGAGATAAATCTCGCGACGCCTCAGGGCCTCCAATTCGAACGGGGGAAACCCGGCGAGCACCGCCGCCGAAATAGTGCGGAAACATCTCTCTACCCTGATTGCCACCGTCCTGTGCAGCCTCCTGACCGCTAGGAGACTGCGACGATTGGCCATCAGGTCCCCCGCCCAGATCGGAGCTCCGTAGAGGAGCCTCGATCGCACCACACCGGCGTACAGCCGGCGCACCCCGACACCGGGCCCGCCCAGCCGAGGCAGCAAACGTCCTAAGGCGTTCGCCGTCGCCTCGACAGACGGCCCCAGGCGCTCGAAGTGAGCGCCGAAGGTCCAGTGGCTGTCGAGAGTCAGGCCCAGATACTTCATGCTGGTTCCGACCCCAATCTCAGCCCCCTCCGACGGCTTCGAGTACATTGCCGCTGCCCGTTCCTCGCGTGGGTTCCCTTCCCGTGCGAGGGCGCACCGGAGGCCGAGCGGCCACCTCCGCGAAAGTCCTTGCTCTTGTTCCGCAGCTTCCGGTCGCCGTCTCGGACGCCCAGGCCCTTGTTTGCAATGTCGACGACCGAAGAGACGACGATACCCGTCCCTTGATTCTTATGTCCTCGGTCGCTGCATTGACCGTTGGTGGAGGTTGCGCCGTGGGCTTCCTATTCTTTCGCCCCGCTCTCCTTCTTCCTCCTCCTAGGACGGTAGTAAACCCTGCCTCGTCGGTCGACGACTCCACAGTCGAGTGCGAGGTGTCTCTCGCCGATCGCAATCGCGCTTGTACGATTCTTGCGGTGGTGCCAGCCTCCGTAGCCGGGGGGGTCGCTCCCCACGGCATTATTTCTCGTCGGCATTCCTCCAACTTGCGGAGGAACAGGATCTTGAGATCCTCTAGTGGATCTCGAGGTCCTGGACCACTGAATCTATCCGTTCCCTTTGTGTGTGTAATACTCCCCAACCCGTTGGGACAGCGGAAACGGCGCGACGCTGACCAGGGGTGTGGGGCGGTGGGGGAGGGGGACCCATAACCGTTCCCTTTGGGGCCCGGGGAGCATTTTCTTTCGTCCCCCCCTTAGAGGTGATCTCTTGTCCTTCGCCGTCGTTATTAACTTTGGCTGTCTATTCCGTGCGTTCTTTGGTCAGCCGTTCCACCGTCTCTTGGAGACGACTGACCTCTTTCTCCAGGAAGCGCACCATCCTTCGCAGGTATGCGACGTCCTCCTGTTCCCGATCGGTGGTCGGTTCCGCGCCTTTCGCGGACGCTTGTTCGTCGACTAGTCCGATCTTCGTTTCATCCCTCCGTGTGTCGTCGCAGCCGCCGGCACCGCCGCGGATGGTAGAGGCGGCGGCGGCCACGGCGGCAGCCTCGGCATTGGTGTCGGTGTCGGTATCCGTCCCGTGCCTCGCGCCCCTCTTCTTCCTTTTACCTGGAGCCGGCAGTAGCCCGGAGTCCAGATCCCCCGCGGACGCGTCCCCCCCACCGTGTGCGACGTCCCGCGCCTCCGCCGCGACCATTGGCGGCGGAGGCGGTGGAGGCGGTGCCCTCCGTTGACTCGGCAATCCTGCGGTACGACCGCTTGCCGAGCGTGCCCGGAACGGTCGAATAGGAAGAGCACGACGACATCTCGTTGTCGGATCTCATCCCTCCGCCGCCCCTGCGGTGTCGCCGCATCCCATCCCGCGAAGATCCCGGGCCGACGGTCATAACGTCGGGTTCCTCCGACCCTTTCCGAGACCCCCCAGTTCGTGTCTCCCCTTCGCCAGACGCATGAACGTGTCCAGGGGCCTGGCGGCCTACCCCCGGACGGCCACGGTTGCTCGATGACGACGCAGCGGGGCCCGCTTTACAACCCGCGGCTGCGCTGGTACTGGGGTATCCCTCCCCTGCACCGTAAACGTTTTTCTGTTTCGTTTTACTGTCCATTGTGCTTTGAGAAAATCGCCGAGGTCGTCAACAAGGGTTCCCATCCTGGTGCCACTCACTCTTTCGCACCCTGCCCCGGTCGAGGCTGGTGCAGGGTGACGGGGAGCCCCACGAGAAGGTGAGGTGAGTGATCTTGGCAGGTACGGGCCCACCAACTTCTCCGAGGTTCTCCGCACCGGATCGGCAGACTGGTGGGAGGCCAAACGCCGACCAGTCACCATCCGGCTGTAGGAGAACATCAGATTCATCGGGGTTTCTCAGGGCGTGGTCCTACGCCCTGGGAACCCGTAGCCGCCTCGTGCTCCCCATCTGGAATAGAAACTGAGATATGCTCAACTGAATATTTAATATAGAAGCTGCTAAATTGCAATTACGCTGGCTTTGACAGTGCCCAAAGTTGACATAGCGCAAACCGAATGACATGTGCTGTATTTGGCAGCAAATGTGGATTATAACGCGCATCGAATTGGCGGCTTATCTTCAATGGAAACGGTGGTACATTCAATTGAATACTGAAACCTGGATATGCAGTACAAGAATAACATTGGATTTGACCTCGACCTGAGTTGACATAATATAAACAGGAGCAGGTCCGCTGTATTTGGCAACAAATGTGAAGTATAATGCAAATCAAGTTGTCGACATATCTGTAATAGAAACTGAGATACGCTCAATTGAATATTTAAGACAGAATCTGCAAAATTGCAATTAGTCTGGATTTGACAGGACACACAGTTGACATAGCAAAATCCGGCTGATGCGCTCTGTATTTGGCAGCAAGTGTGGGGTATAACGCGCATCGAATTGTCGACATATCTCCAATGGAAACGGAGATACGTTCAATTCAATATTGAGGCCTGAACGTGAAGTACTGCAATAACGTTGGATTTGACCTCGACCCAAGTTGACATAATGTTTTTTTTAATACGATTATTTATCCACGATACAATTTTGAATATATTTGGTTATTCACAATAAACAATGAATTTTGGTAATGATGTGTTAGGCAAAGGTTCCAATACGCGACGGTACGACGTAGGCATACTATATTACGTGTCGGAGCTTTACATTTTTTGTGTTTGATGCGATCTTTGAATTTACGCAGCTGGGGAGCTGTGCTTTTATGTAATTTTGTTTTTATTTTATTTTTTTTTGTCCTGAAAACTTGGTCGCAAAACAGGACGGTTCGGTAGTCTGCTCCTTGGGTGCTGTGTGATTTTGGAGAGGAGTGGGGTGAGAGGGAGTGGGAAGGGGAGGGGGATGTTAAATAGCTTTAAAAAAATATTTACAATAATTACAATGGTTGCACCTGTGTTTAATGGTTTAATGGTTCTCTCTTATTTTATTATGGATTCGGTATCCACCAATACTTTTTTGTGTTTTTTCTGCGTTTGTCTTTAGTGTCTTTCAATGGGAGCGCCATGTTGTATCTCCACCTAGTGTCTGCGGTCTGTCCATTTACGTTTTCTTCGTAGCGTATAGTTTTGATCCCTATTTTGCTTTGTATTTGATAGATTATTGGGATGTTAATTTTGTCCTGGAGGTATTTTTTTCGTATAGGTATAGGAAAGCTTCTGGAGGGATGTAGCCTATTGTCAGAGTGTTTTTGTAATATGTGTCGTTCGGGAATAAGCAACTGAAGATCATGCTGTTTTCTTTTATCTTTGCCGCTTACGCGAAGTGGTTTCTTATTAGATTTAGGATATGACAGTCTGTGCGGTGAATGTTGGCTCGGTCGTAGATTATTTTGTTTTTTACATATTTTTTGAATCCGCTGTGTTCGGATCTGTAGGTACTCAAGCAGGCTCTGATGCAGTTTCTTTCGAATATGCGAATTTTTCCATTTGGGAGGCTGATATGTTGTACCAGATTGGGCAGCCGTAGGTTATGATCGGTCTGATTAGTGCTTGGTAGCATAGTATTTTCACTTTGCTGTTGAGATGTTTGGAGTAGAACAGTTGTTTCATTTTCCAGAATGCTTCATTGGCCTTAGCAGGTTGGATTTCGGTGTGCTGCTTGAAGTATAATTTGTAGTCTATGTTTACTCCTAGGTATTTTACACAGTTTTTGTGCGGTATGAGTGCCCCTTTCTCTGTTTTTTCTCTTAGTTGGAATTTTTTGCTGTATTCTTTCTATTGGGCCGATTTCAATTGACTTGGGTCTATACAGTATGGTTTCGCATTTGCTTGTGTTGATTTTTAGTTTCCATGCGTGGTAATAGTGGTTTATTTTATCAAAAAGTTCTTGGAGTTCCGTTTTTATTGTTTTGGTTTTGCGGCCTGTTACGTAGATGATTAGGTCATCTGCGAAGGCTATGGTGCGTTTATGGGTGGATGCATTGAGATTAAAGAGATTTAGTAAGTCACTGTTGTAAATACTGAAAAGTAACGGGGAATTTACTGTGCCTTGTTGCAGACCGTTTTTTTAAGGAGATTTCTTTGCTTGATGTGTGTGAACCTTCGGTCATTACGAATGTTCTGCATGGGATCATGTCCCAGACTATTTTAATTAGGTAGTTAGGAAAGTTTTTCTTGATCAATTTGTATATGAGACCTGGGCTCCAGACTGTGTCGAAAGCTTTTTCGAGGTCTATTAAGCAGGCGGCTACTCGTTGTTTTGCGTTTAGTGCCCAGCATATGTCCGACGTAAGTTTGTTTATTGCGTGAATTGTGGAGTGTTTGTGCCGGAAGCCAAATTGATTTTCTGGGATTGAGTCATTTTTTGCGCAGAAGGAGTTTAGGGAGTTGTTTATGATTATTTCAAATACTTTGCTTATGTTGGGGAGGGGACTTATGGGTCGTAGATTTGCGGGCGATGAGCCGTCCTTATCTTTTTTTGTAATAGCTAACAATTTGGCTTTTTCCCATTTTCTGGGGAAATATGTGTTGTTTAGTGCATTGTTGAAGAGTACTGTGTAGTACCATTTTATTTTGTTCGGTAGGCGTTTGAGTAAAATGTTTGGGATGCCGTCGAATTCGGAGGATTTTTTGTTGTTTAGTTTGGAGAAGATTGTGTTTAGTTGATTGTAATTTGTGAAGTAGTTTATTTCTGGATCTGGTTGTTTGGGGTTGTCTGCGGTGTTTTCGTTTGAGAATGTGCAGACTGTTTTGTTTAGCTTTATGTCTTTTTCCATTTCATTTTTGAGTTTGTTTGTTTCGGCGATGATAATTCTGTTTAGCTGTTCGCGGCCCATGTGTTCGTTTCGTGTGTGTGTTTTGAAAAAGTGGGTGCCGATAATGTCTAGTTTTTCTGTTGTTTTAGTTATTATGAAGTTACCCTCGGTGTCTTTGATGGTGTTGTGTATCGTTATATCAGCTTCTTGGATGAGGGAGGCATTTTCTGAGGGCAATTTGAGAGGTGGGATGGCGTTTTGTCCTTTTGATCTGAAGATTTGATTTATTTGTGGGAACATGTTGGCTGAGTCGTTTTTGGAGGTGTTTTTTATTTTGCTTGTCCGGTACTGATTTATAGAGTTTGCGAATTCTTGTTTCAGTTGCGCTTTTATTTTGTATAGTAGGTACTTTAGGAATTCTAGTTCTTCTCTTTTGTCGTAAGAGTAGTTGTATTTTATATTGTTTATTTTGGAGAGTATGTAGCTTTTGTCTCGGTGTAGGTCCTTTATTTTATTGTTGATATAGGGTTCGCATGAATTTTTTTGTTTTATATTTGGCACGGATTTTTGGAGAGCGATTTGTGTTTGTTTTTCTATTTCGTCTATGAATGAGTCGATTTGTCTGTTAGGTTGACGTTGTCGTAGATCTTTAGGTCGCAGTTTTGTTCGAGTATATTTTGGAACCTTTTCCATTCTGTCTTTTTGTAATTGTACCTGGGCGTCTCGGTCTGTGTTTCGAGTGTTAGGAAGTCAGATGTATTCTTGTTTACGTGAAATACTAGGGCGTCATGTTCACTGTCATAGGCTAAGGTTTTGAGAGTGTTATTTGGACGTATGTTTTGAAATTTTAGTCGCGCACCTGCTAGGCATATGTCCAGGTATGAGCCTCCTTTTGGGTAAGAGGGTAGCTCGGAACTGTATAAGTTTGTTTTGTAATGGATGCTTTTATTGTCTAGCCAGTTTCTAATGAAGTTGCCTCTCGTGCTGTTTATTTCGTTTTTCCAGCTTGTATGTTTTGCGTGAAGACCGCCTGCTATTATATAGTAGTTTTCCGGTTTGTTGAGCTGCAAGTGTTCGAAAAGTTTATTGAATTCGTAGCTAAATTCTTTCTGGTTTCAGAGGATTGCGTAGGCTGCCGTGATGAATAAGTTTTCCTTATTGCTTGTTTTTATTTTTATGATCGTTGTTTCTAGGATTTTCAAACTTGTTATTTTGTCAATTAGAATTGTATTGTATTTTATAGGGTTTTTACGAGGATTGCTGTTCCTTCTCCTTGGCTGGCGTTCGGTCTGTCGTGTCTTATCATGGAGTAGTTTTTGAAGTGTACTTTGTGTCTTTTGTTTAGTTTTGTTTCTGAGATGAGTACGATATCGGGGGTTTCTTTATTTATTAGGGTTAGCATACTGTATCTTCTTTGGTTTGAAATTAGAGAGTTGGCATTTATTGCAATTATTTTCAGATGTTTTAAGTTTAATTTATATGTTTTTTGCTGTAATTGTTGGTTGAGTGGATTTTGGTTATTCGTCATCTGTACTATTGAAAGTGCTGAAGATGGCGTCGAACCTTTCTTCGTGCGTTGATAGTGTTTTTTTATTTCATTTAATTGCATTTGTTGTTCTTTTAACGCTTGGTTTTCGATTATTTGATTTAATTGTGTTTGTTGTTTCACTAGGTCAGAGAACTTTAGTTCTGGGACGTATTTACGGCTTATTTGGGCAATTCGTTTTATCTTTGTTGCTTTGTCTTTTTTTATTTTTTTGGCCAGCTTTTTCAGCAGCTCTACGAGTTGGGGGCAACCCTTGTATGACGCGAGGTGTCCGTAGTTTTTGCGGTTAACGCAGAATATTTTGACTTTGGTTACTGCGTTTCCTTTTTTTATTTTGCAGTCTCCTGGACCATGGGGCTCAGTGCATTTAACACAGCGGTAGTTTAGGTTACAGTTTTGTGCTGTGTGACCTAGCCGTTGGCATTTGTGGCATTGAGTTATGTCATCATTCTTTTTAATTATTTTTTCCCATTTTATCCTGAAGTAGTCAAAATGGTTCATTTTTAACAAGCTACTTATATTGCTATCGGGGGATAATTGAATTATGTAAATTGGGAGTAATATATTGTTCTCCCTTGATCTTTTTGTCGTAAATCGTGGGACTTTTGTAAACTGGACGTCGTCTATTTGTAAGGATTGTAGATCTGTGAGTATTTCTGTTTCAGTGTAACTATTGTCTAAGTCATTTAACAAGTATGTGTGGTGTTTCTGTGTTTTGGGTGTATACGTGTAAAAGGTTGTGTTGGCTGCGAGGAGTGTTTCTTTAGCTTTGTGGAAATCGGGTAGGTTTCGGAGGTAGAGAGAATGTTCACCTGAGTGTATTCTTTTAATATGGAATTGTTTGATGTTTGCTACTTTTTCAATGAGCGTTACCGTGTCCTTTGAGTCTTGTAGCGGTATGTTGATAGGCGGCGGTTTGTTTTCCTTGTAGTGGAAGGGGCGTTCGTACGCTCCTCTGCGGTGTGTCTGGTGGGGTGTCCGTCAGGTGCCCGGCCCCCCCGTGGCGATATTGGTCAAGCTGGACCTCCTGGGTTGTACGATGACGCATGTCACCCCTGCGGTGTTGATTGTTTTGGCGGTATGGTGGGATTCTGTTTTCCCATTTTTCCTCGTAATATTTCGTTTCTTTCTTTTATTTGTCCTAGCGTTGAGTTCGATGTTGGGTAGTTTGATGGTCCCTGTTGTGGTTGAGGTTCTGGTTCTGATTGTAGTATACTGAACCTGTTTTTTGTTATGATCGCTGGAGGTGAGGTAGCTCATATGGGCTTCATGATTGTGATTTCTTCAGCTATTTCTTCTTGGCTGGACTGATAATCTTCGACTGTGTTTTCTAGGATGTTTACTAGTCTTTTCATCCTGGCAACCAGGTTTGGTTGTCTTAAACTATTGTTGATTTCTTTGGCTGTTCTTTGTGTGATATTTTATCTCTTGATGACTTTTCTTATTGGGTCCAAGGTGGGTTCCGTTTCGTTGCTTTTGGCTTCATTATCGGTAACTTCCATTTTTTTTATACAATTTTATTTTGCTTTATTTCATTTTTGTTTATTTGCATTTATAGAGATGATGTCAATGCAATTTTTTCACTGCATATTTTTTTTTATTTTTGTCACTGTTTGTCACTTTTTGTCACTTTTTCCTTCTACCATAGTGAATGATTGTCTACTTTGACGCGCACACGAAGAGGTCTGTCCTGCTCAGAGGTTTACAGTCAACTGAGTTGCCATAATGTAAACAGGTCCAGGTGAGCTGTGTTTGGAAGTAAATGTGGAGTATAACGCGCATAGAATTGTCGTGATATTTGGAATAGAATCTGAGTTACGCTCAATTGAATATTATGACTGAATCTGCAAAATTACAACAACGCTGTATTTGACAAGGCCCAAAGTAGACATAGCTCAAACCGTCTGATAAGCGCTGCATTTGGCAGTGAGTGTGGAGTATAACGCGTACCGCATTGTCGACATACCACCAATGGCAGTGTAGAAACGTTCAATGGAATATTGAATCCCGAATATGCAGTACTGCAATAACATTTGATTTGACCTTGACGTTGACGTAATGTAAACAGGAGCAGGTGCGCTGTATTTGACAGCAAATGTGGAGTGTAATGCGATTCGGAGTGTGGACATATCCCCAATGGAAACAGAGATACGGTCAATTGAATATTTCAGGCACAATCTCCAAAACTGCAAGAACGTTGTAATTGACACGGCCCAGAGTTATCATAGCCTAAATGGGCCGAAGGGCGCTGTATTTGGCAGTGATTGAGGAGTACAACGCGCATCGAATTGACGACATACCACCGATAGCAGCGGAGATACGTTTAAATGGGTACTGAAGCCAGGATATGCAGTTCTGCAATAACATTGGATTTGACGTCGACCCGAGTTGACATAATGTATACAGGAGCAGGTCCGCTGTATTTATCAGCAAATATGGAGTAGAACGCGCATCTAATTGTCGACAATTCTCCAATGGAAACGGATATACGTTCAACTGAATATTGAATACTGGATATGCAGTACTGCAATAGCATTGGATTTGACCCCGACCCGAGTTGACATTATGTAAACACGAACAAGTGCGCTGTATTAGGCAGCAATTGTGGAGTATAACGCGCATCGATCTGTCGACATATTTCCAACGGATACGGTGATACGTTTAATTGAATATTTAAGCCAGATTCTATAAAATTGCAACTACGCTGAATTTTACAGGACACATATTTGACATGGCGCAAACCGGCTGAAGGGCCCTGTATTTGGCAGCGTGTGAGGAGTATAACGCGCACCGAAGTGTATCGATATCTGGAATTGAAACTGAGATAAGCTCAATTGAATATTTAAGGCAGAATCTGCATATCTGCATTAACTCTGTACTTGACAGGGCACAGAGTTGCCATAGCGCAAACGGAATGACGTGAGCTGTATTTGGCAGCATATGTGGAGTAGTGCGCGCATTGAATTGTCGACATACCTCCAATTGCAGTGTAGAAACGAGCAATGGAATAATGAATCTTGAATATGCAGTACTGCAATAACATTGGATTTGTCATTGTCCCTAGTGACATAATGTAAACAGGACCAGGTGCGCTGTATTTAGCAGCAAATGTGGAGTACAGCGCGCATGGAATCCTCGAGATATCTGGAATAGAAACTGAGATAAGCTCAATTGAATATTTCAAGCAAAATCGCCAAAACGCCAATTACGTTGGATTTCACAGGACACAGAGTTGACAATGCGCAAGCCGGATGATTTGCGCTCTAGTGGGCAGTTAATGAGGAGTATAACGCGCACCGGCTTGTCTAGGTATCATCAATAGCAGTGTAGATACGTTCAATTGAATATTTAACACAGAATCTACAAAATTGCAATTACGCTGGATTTGTCAGGTCACAGAGTTGACTTAGAGCAAACTTTCTGCTGTGCTCTGGATTTGGCAGCAAATGTGGAGTATAACGCGCATCGAATTGTCGAGGTATCTGGAATAGAAACTAAGATACGTTCGTTTGAATATTTCAGGCAGAATCTCCAAATCTGCAACAACGCTGTATTTTACAGGCCCCAGAGTTGCCATAGCGCAAACCGAATGACGTGCGCTGTATTTGGCAGCATATGTGGAGTAGTGCGCGTATTGAATTGTCGACATACCTCCAACAGCAGTGTAGAAACGGGCAATTGAGTATTTAACACAGAATCTGCAAAATTGCAATTACGCTGGATTTGTCAGGACACAGAGTTGACTTCGGCTAAACTTTCTGCTATGCTCTGCATTTGGCAGCAAATGTGGAGTATAACGCGCATAGAATTGTCGAGATATCTGGAATAGAAACTGAGAAAAGCTCAATTGAATACTTAAGGCAGAAGCTGCATATCTGCATTAACGCTGTACTTGACAGGGCCCAGAGTTGCCATAGCGCAAACAGAATGACGTGCGCTGTATTTTTCAGCATATATGGAATAGGGCATGCATAGAATTGTCCTGACAGATTGTATCCTTGCGGAGAGAAAGCAGGGACACCTTGGACCATTACCCTCTACAAAAAAAAGTTATCGCCATATCCTTGTGGTGGTGGACGCTTTCACAAAGTTCGTATGGTTGTATCCCACGAAATCGATGGGTTCTGCTGAGGTCATTAGTCGCTTGAGGAAGCAGTCTGTGAATTTTGGGAACCCGAGGAGAATCATCTCCGATCGCGGAACAGCATTCACGGCCGGCGCTTTCGAAGACTACTGCAGAGAGGAAGGCATCCAGCACGTTCGGACTACAACTGGGATCCCGCGGGCAAATGGACGCGTAGAAAGGGCGAACCGAACGCTTATTCCACTGCTGACGAAGCCTGTCTGCGCCAACGCCGGGCAAGTGGTTCAAACACCTGGAAACAGCACAGAGGTACTTAAATGCAGCTCCCAATGTAAGTACGAACGCTGCCCCGTTCCAGTTGTTGTTCGGAACACGAACGAGGCTGCGTGACGATCCACAGACCAGCCAGCTAATCGAGGACGAACAGGCCGCGGTGTTCCAAGAGGAACGGGATTAGTTGCGCGCAGACGCAAAGAGACGGATCGAGGAGATCCAAACCCGAAACAAACGGGCGTATAACAAGAGACGCAAGAAGGCGACAGCATACAGGACGGGAGATCTAGTGACGATCGAGAGGACGCAGTGCGGTCCGGGGCTAAAGCTGCATCCGAAGTTTCTTGGACCGTATCGGGTGGTAAAAGTTCTGCGAAATGACCGATACATAGTGCAGCGAGAGGGCGAGCACGAAGGGCCACGTACAACTTCCACGGCAGCCGATCACATGAAGTGGTGGAATGCTGACGATAGTGATGTAAGCGCGAGCAGCACATCTGAGGGCAGATGTGATTGTCAGGAAAGGCCGAATGTAATATCGTAAAAAACTTTGATTAGAGATCGGTTAGAAATAGAAAAAAACCGTGTCATCGTCCTTCTGTGGTTAGTTTACATTGGAGAGCGCCTGTGTGACTAAAGTCACCTAGTTCTTGCAAAACATGAGCATGTAGAGTTACGAGAAAAACAATTAACAATGCTAGAGCAGAAGGACGGTTTCACGGGTTCAAGGAGCGATGACCGAGAGGTCAGAGTATGCGAGATGAAAAGTGAGTGTGTCGCGAGAGTCAGATTTGATCGAGACGTCGAAGAGTAGAGTTGATAGAGTTGATCGAGTTGTCAGTGTTGTAGAGTTGTTAGAGTTGCTAGTGAGAGAGAGATAGAGAGAGTGTGTGTTAGATTCGTTGTAACGAGAGTTATCAAATAGCTGTAAAGTTATTTGAGATAGATACGAGCACTGCCTTTAGCTTCCGTTAATCAAACATCGCTTTATGTCCAAGTCATATCTGTACATACAATCAATTATTAGTAAATTGTAATTAATCGGGGAAAAATGTATATTTTAATTTCCACGATACTACAAGTCAGTGAGATACAGGATACAGATATCATCAATAGCAGTATAAATACGTTCAATGGAATATTGAAACCTGAATTTGTAGTACTGCAATAACATTGGATTTGATCTCGTCCCGAGTTGACATAATCTAAACAGGAACAGGTACACTGTATTTGGCAGCAAATGTGGAGTATGATGCGCATCCAATTGTCCAGATATCTGGAATAGAAACTGAGATTCGTTCAATTCAATATTTCAGGCAGAATTTTCAAAACTGCAATAACTCTGTACTTGACAGGGCCCAAAGTTGGCATAGTGCGAACCGAACGATGTGCGCTGTATTTGGTAGTAAATATGGAGTATAACGGGCAACGAATTGTCGAGATATTACCAATAGCTATGTAGAAACGTTCAATGGAGTATTGAATCCTAAATATGCAGTACTGCAATAACATTGGATTTGACCTCGACTGGAGTTGACATAATGTAAGCAGGAGCAGGTGCGCTGTATTTGTCAGCGAATGGGGAGTATAACGGGCATCGTCTTGTCGAGATATCACCAATAGCAGTGTAGAAACATTCAATGGAATATTGAATCCCGAATATGCAGTACTGCAAAAACATTGGATTTGACCTCGACCCGAGTTGACATAATGTAATCAGGAGCGCAGTCCGCTGTATTTGGCAGCAAATGTAGAGTATAAGGCGCATCGAATTCTCGTGATATCTGGAATAGAAACAGAAATACGCTCAATTGAATATTTAAGACAGTATCTGCATATCTGCAATAACGCTGTATTTGACAGTGCCAAGAGTTGACATAGCGCAAACGGAATAAACTGCGCTGTATTTGGCAGCATACGTGGAGTATAACGCGCGTCGAAATGTCGAGATATCTGGAATAGTAACTGAGATACGCTCATTTGAATATTTAAGACAGAATCTGCAAAATTCTAATTACGCTGGATTTGACAGGTACCAGAGTTGACATAGCGCGAATCGGCTGATTTTCTCTGTATCTGGCTGCAAATGGGGAGTACATCTCACATCTAGTTAGCGTCAAATCTCCAATAGCAGTGGTGATACGTGGAATTTGATATTCAATAATGGGCCTGTTACGATACAGATATTATTCCACACTAACGGAAGGAATGTAACACATTACACGGCATATCGTCAATGTAAGTTACATTGTCGATATTTCATCAGGATATTGCCGCGCCTGAAAAAAATTGCCGTTTCAATGGGACCATTTTATTTCAAGACTCACGCTACAGTTCCGAATAATTTTCGCCGGACAAGACCGTTTCAAGTTCTCGCAAAAGCAAGCAGTCAAATTAAGGTACATACTATCAATTAAAATCTGATACATTTTTGTGATCTAACAACGATGGGACGATTTCGCTTTGAAATTTTCGGAGGACCACGTAACCTTGCACCGACGACCGCCGTACGAGCAGCGGATAAGCTTACTTCGCATCTTAGGTTCTTTCCACCACGTACTCTACTGCTGGATTCTTGGTTGGCAGCTTTCGCGGCTGCTGGTCCGAGAAACTCTTTCCTGACTCGATTTCTCGTATGTCGCATGTGACGTCTTGCTCTCCGCCGTAGACAATTGTCCGATCTACATACGTTCAACCATTTGCGCGAGACAAGCGCGGCGCTCTGCAGGGTCGGGGGATCCAATTTTCGAAGTATCAAGTGCGAAATCTCCAGTGGTAGTTCGGAAATGATATCTACCTTGCTTGGCACGAACAGCCCAACGACGCGTAATAAAGATCTAAAAAACTCCATGTTGCTTCTACTGTTGCGGGAGCACGACTGACGGCCTGACTGAGAATTGAGACATATATATGTGCTGCTCGTCACGGTGAACTGCGTGTTCCGCTTCCGGGTGAGAGTGCTGGTCAGTCAGAATCGATCGCGTGTGCATGTATTTTCATACATATATGTCGGGTCTACATTAGAATTATGGTTAGGGGCGTGAAACGAATCTCCACTTTGATTACACATTGTCGTTATGCAATAGAGAAGACATTGACTAGTGCAAATACGATTATTATAGAATTGAACAGGTAACCGTGATAATTAGATACTCGAGCAGCTAATGACAATGATCCTAGGTTCAATAACGAATCCGCGGTCGACTGGATGATAGATGAACGTTTTTTTTTTTATTTATTTATTTAGATTTTACAATTTGTCCTATAGGATATTTGGTACAATTTTATAGCGGTGTGGTAATATATCATGTGGGTGGTTACCCCCAGTGGGGTACCATCACCGTGTTTGTTAGGTTGTGTCCTTTGTGAGGTCTGTTGAGTGCTTCCTTTTTAGCCTTCTTTCTATACCTGATGTGTTGACCGTTTCCGCTGCCAGCCGGTTCGGGTGTGTTGCTATTCATTCTCTGTACCTTCTTGCATATCTATTAATTTCCTCCTTGACCGTCGGTATTCTCAGGTCTTTCCTAATGTCTTCGTTTCTAACGTACCATGGCGCGTTTACTATTGTTCTTAGTATTTTAGCTTGCATTGCCTCTATTTTGGTTATATGGCTCATTGCCGCTGTTCCCCATAGCGGTATTCCGTACGTCCAGATTGGTTTTATTATGGTTTTATATATTTTTAATTTATTTTCTATGCTTAGTGTGGATTTTCGACTTGTTAGCCAATACATTTGTTTCCTTGCTATCTGTATTTTGTCTATTATTGATTCAATATGCTGTTTCCATGTGAATCGTGTATCTAAGTGGAGTCCTAGGTATTTGACTTGCCTTGCTTGGACTATGTGCGTACCGTTTAGTATAATGTTTGGTGGTATCTGCTTTCGCAGCGTGAATGTGATGTGCTTGCATTTATCAGGGTTTGCTTTAATCTGTTTAGTTTGTAGCCATTTTTCAATTTCTGTAATATTTTCTTGTAATAGTGCAACTGCTGTTGCAGGATTAGTGTGCCTGACTATTACAGCTGTGTCATCCGCAAATGTCAGAATTTTGCTATTGTTGGTTGTTGGAATGTTGGCCGTGTATAGCGTGTATAAAGTTGGTCCTAAGACGCTTCCTTGCGGAACCCCTGCTTTGATGTCTTTAACTTCTGAGTATGCGTCTTTAATCTTTATTGTGAATGTTCTATTGCTTAAGTATGATTTAATTAAATGGTATATCTGTTCCGGGAATTGTTTCCTGATTGTTTGAATTAGGTTTTCGTGATTTATTTTGTCAAATGCTTTCTCTATGTCCATAAAGAGTGCTGTACAGTATTGCTTGTTTTCAAGTGCTTGTATTATTTCGTTGACCAGTCTGTGCACTTGCTCTATAGTGGAATGTTTGTTTCTGAATCCGAATTGGTGGTCCGGTATTAATTTTTCCTTCTCGATTATTGGTTTAATGCGGTCGTATATTACCTTCTCTAGTATTTTGGAGAATGTGGGAAGTAATGATATTGGTCTATAAGATGTAGTTTGGTGTGGGTCTTTGCCTGGTTTCGGTAACATTATGATTTGTGCCAGTTTCCAAGTTTTTGGAAAGTATTGTATTCTTAGTATTGCGTTAACTACTATTGTGATTTGTCTTATCGCTTTTGGCGGAAGGTTTTTCAAGATTTTGCCGTTGATTAGGTCGATTCCTGGGGCTTTATTATTTTTTGTTTTCTCGATTATGTTTTTAATTTCCTGAGCTGTTGCTTTGGGTATAATGTAGTGTTTGCCAGTTGATGTACTAGTGGTTAGCGAATCCTCGTCCGTATGACTATTGTGGTTGTTGTTGTTAATATTATGTGGAGTAAATGTGTTGCATAGGTGGTTGAAAAATTCTTCGGCCTGCTCTTCGTTGCTTCTTGCCCATGTGTTATCCGGTCTTCTGATTGCGGGGATCATTTTTATTGACTTCCTTATTTCTTTTGTGGCTTTCCAAAGGGAGTAGTTGTAATTCTGATAGATGAACATGCTCACAAAATCTAAGTCGGACGCGTAATATTCACTGATCGTAAGGAGTTACTTCATTCGTCGATGGGACCACAAGAAAGAATGCCTTTCTGTCCCGATGATGCCACAGAAGAAAACTATGATGGGGTGTGTCTAAGGACACGAGATCATCGGATTAGTCGAGCATAGCCTTCGTTCGGAAAGAAAGGGAAATTGACATTGCTGCTAATTGGTCAATCTCCATATCGATGGTTAGAAAAGGAATGCTAGCCGCCCTCGAGGGAAAGTCGGTAGTGGGAGACGTCATTCGTTGAAAAAATAGGTTCCCCTATCTTCCCATAGTTGGGGCAAGGACTGTTTGTCTGTTTGAAGGCCTTTAGTCAACTAAATCTTAAGATTTATAACGGGCCCTCAGGCTAGCTGAACATGTACTGCGGAGACGCATCGACATCTGGCAATCATCTTACCCGAAGAATAGGGTCTGCGTTTGGCGTGCTACGGGACAGAGACCGTTGGAATGTTTACTGTCGAGTGTTACAACTATTTCCTTTTCTTTTAGGAGAGCTATAGAATTGCTCCATGCCTTTGTTAGACAATGCGTTCATCCCGTTACCGCGGTTACGTTCGGCGAATGGCTGTCGCCTAGAGCCCAAGCTCATTATCACAAATCTCGAACAAATACAATCGGATCGAGAGACGACAATTGTTTAATTACGCCTATGATAGAATCTAGATTACGGTGTTAGGGGATTATCCTGAAGTTCTAAAGGGGAGGCTCCGATGTCCTTTCATCTCCAAAATACATATAAGTATCTCTACTACGCTCTTAACCCAGTCCAGCACAGAAAATTATACATATCTCAACACACCTCCTTAATTTTTTGTGCAGCATATTCATTTCCTTTTATACGTCAATCAAACTATTCTTAAAAATAATCTAAAATTTTCAAATTTGTTCCTCCCTAGAGCCTTCGTTAAAATATCAGCTACATTATTTTCTGAATCTACTTTTATAATGTCAATTTCTTTATTTTCGTAACTTTCATTCACAAAATGGAAGCGAACTTCAATGTACTTAGAATTTTTTGTTAAATTTCCAAATTTTTATACCGCAATCGCTCCAGAATTATCTTCCAAAATTTTTATGGGCGTCTCGATCATTATTTCAAATCTTTCAACAATTTTCTTACAAATTTAATTTCGCTCACAGCTTCCGATAAAGCTACGTACTCGGCGGCTGTTGATGATTTTGTTACGCTACTTTGCTTTCTCGATTTCCAGTGAATTGCGTTTCCGAAAAATCTTATGATAAATCCCGTAGTGGATTTTCTATCTACTTTATCTCCAGCCCAATCAGCGTCAACAAAACAATCAATAACTTCAGCATTCAAATTTCTTTTATAAGTTAATTTTAATTTCCTAGTTAAATATAAGTATTTCAAGATTCTCAATGCATATTTATAGTGGGTCTCGTTGTAACTGTGTTGAAATCGACTTAAATAGTTTACACAATAGCTAACGTCTAATCTTGTTCCAGTACTAATATATAATAATGCTCCTATGAGATTTCTATATCTTATATCGTCTGAGGCTGATTGTGCGGGTTCTAAACTTAAGTTTTGTTCCATTGGTGTACAATATAGTTTACTGTTTTCTATATTATAATGTTTCGCTAATGACTCTATATATCTACTTTGATCTAATTTCATATCACACTTCTTATTATCGTATTCAATGTTTATGCCTTAGTAAGTCTTTACTTCACCCAAGTCCTTCATCGAAAATTGGTTTGACAATTTGTTTTTAATTTCATCGATTTTTCTTATGTTTTTTCCACATATTAATAAGTCGTCTACGAATAGAATGAAATACATAACATCATCGCTCCCATACTTCATATACAGACAATAATCACTCTTACTTCTTTGAAATCCTAATTTTTTCATATACTCGTCGAAACATTCATACCAAGTTCTTGAACTTTCACGCAATCCATATAACGCTTTTGATAATTTACATACTTTCCCGCTTTTATCGTCGTAACCTATAGGTTGTTTTACAAATACTTCCTATTTTATAGTTCCGTTTAAGAAAGCTGTTTCTACATCCATTTGCATAATCGTCAAACCATATTGACAACAATAAGATAGTAATAACTTCAACGTTTGCATTTTTGCTACTGGAGAGTATATATCTCCCAGTTACTTCTTTTTGTTGGAAGCCTCGAACAACTAGTCGCGCTTTCTTACGGTTATCAGATTTATCGCATATATCCATTTCAAGTCTAATACTTTTTTGTCTTTTGATTTCTCTACTAATTGCCAGGTCTTGTTTTTGATTAAACTATTTATTTCTCGCTCCATTGCTTCTTTCCATGAAACGCTGTCATCTCCACTTAAAACTTCTTCATAGGTATGGGGACTGTCTGCACTAACTGTATTCACATAAATGAATTATGAGCTCGTTTGACCATATATTTGAGGTTTCTTTCTTTCCCGTCCTGACCTTCTCAAATTATTTTCTGTGTCCTCAAGTTTTTCTTCTGGTTCGTAACTTAAATTTTTCTCCTCTTTTATTGCAACCTGCTCGAACTTTTCGTTTACATCCGAATGTTCGTCAAAATCCTCTTCTGTATCATTGTCTGGTCCATCTTCTCCTGGAAATCCTACTAAATAATCATCTTCACCTATAAATTTTACGTGTCTTGCAATGATAATTTTATAATTAACTAGGATCCTATATCCATTGTTTTTATAACATACAAGTATACGTGTGTCTGTTCTTTTGTCCCATTTCGAATTCCTTTTAATTTCAGGTATTCTTACGAATACTCTACTTCCGTACAATATTAAATTATTTATATTCAGTTTCCTTTTTTAAAATATTTCAAATGGTGTTTTATTTTCACGTGTGTTTGTAACGGTCCTATTTTTTAAGTACGCCGCGGCTCTTACTATTTCCGGTCAATATTTAATATTCAGCTTTGAATCATGTACTAAGCGGAATCTACTAAGCATCTAGCGGAATTCATGATTGTTCTATTGTAGCGCTCAGCTGTTCCATTTAATTCGTGATCATAAGGTGATCATGCTTCTACGACAGTTCCCTTTGCCCTAGTTAGGTTGTACATGTTTTTGTTCATATATTATTTTCCATTATCGCATCTTAATCTGTTTATCTTCTTACCAGTAAGATCTTCAACTTTGTTTATATAATCAAGGAAGCAATTGTAGACTTCACCTTTTGATTTCAAAGTATAAATCAATGCGCACTTACTGTAGTCGTCTATAAATGTCAGGAAATATTTAGATCCACCAAACCCGGTATTATCATGAGGTCCATTTAAATCGGTATGTACTAGTTCTAAAATCTCGCGTGCTCTACTACGGTTATTTTGCAAGGGCAAATTATGCATTTTATTTTGGATACATGTACCACATTTTAATTGTACTTGCTCAAAGTTTTGTGGCATTCCCTCAACTAATTTTTTCTTACACATTGCATCTAAATAATCCAAGTTTACATGTCCTAGGATCCTATGAAATTTTTCCTTATTCGTCATTTTTTCTACATTTTTAGCGTGAGATTCTTGCCTTTCAATGTAACTACTTATTTTATATAAACCATGATCTTTGAATGCTATCCCTATCACCTTTCTGTATTTGTTACATATCTTTGAAGTATTTCCTGCTGAGACTATCATATTTTCATTCGTTACTCTCGCATAGCTAATTATGTTATTATCCACTTCATTCGCGTAAAATACATTAGACATTGAAATTTTAATCCTCCTTTTGTTTACTTCAAAATAAGTTAAAATTTTTCCGACCTTTGTTCCTTTTAGAATTCTACCGCCTCCTAACTTTACATTTATCGGGTTTTTTAAATTTTCGCATTCAACAAAATAAGAGTCATTATTTACAATGCGATCTGAACATCCACTATCTAATATCCAATCTATTTTTCGCGTATCGCTAGTATATACCGTAATTTCATTCTTACTATTTTGGCGCTCTACTCTCGTTAGGAAAGATCCAATTTCTTGGTCGTCGTAGCCCTCGTTGTGTGAATAATTTGCGTCGTGTTGACAGCCTCTGCTTTGTCCTCGTTGGCCAAATCCTCGTTGATCATATACTCGTCCTCTTTGGCCAAAACCCCGTCCGCGGCGACCCCTATTCTGCTGCGGCTGATACGCACCTCCTTGCCGTTGCGTTCGTCCATTGTTTCCGCCTCTGCACGTGTTTGTACAATTTCTTGCCATGTGGCCGTACTTTCCACAGCCATAGCACTTTATATCCCTTTTTTCCTCTGCGAATACATTTGACCTTGTCCTATCCCTTCCCCTCTTGCTACGCGTTTCCCACATTGTAATTTTATTTTTTAAAAATTCACAAGTTCGATCACTTTCTTTCACTGAGTCGATTAAGTCACAAGTATAGCTCAATGATTCTGGTAGTGTTTTCAGCATGTAGTCGAGTTTTTCTCATTCACTTACGTTTGCACCAGCACTCTTAATTCGTTTATCGTTTTCAAATTCCGTGAAAAATGAATTTGATTCTTCAAAGTCTGTCAGCCTCATCATGTCTAGTCTGCTTCTTATACAAATTTGCAATGCTGTTGATTCCTTCATATACATCTCATCAAATTTTTTCATGATTTTTAAAGCAGTGTCCTGATCACCAACAAATTCTAATTGATCATTCGTTATACTATCATAGATGTAGTTCATCGCCCATTGATTCTTTTCATCCCAGTTATCTTGCGCATCCGTGTCCATTTTCTCTCGTGTAGCCGGTTCATAACATTTTTTACACTTTAAATACATTAATATTCTTTTCTTCCACATTTTGTAATCACGTCCATCGAATATTTAATTTCATCGTCTCTTGGCATCTTGATTAGTTTTCTATTTACACACTTTCTTTCTTTTTCAAAAATAATTCTCTTTATTATCCAGATTCTTTTTATTTCTTCTGCCAATAGCACTTTTATCTCTTAGAACTTATTTCCAATTTTTTATTTTTTTTTTTTATAAATCGACTTTTATACATTCACTCCCGGTCACACGTTGTTCCATAACCTTGAATCTCGGCAACAACGATTTTTGCTACCATGTTGAGAATTGTGGATCTTTGAAGCCGAAATAATGTTATAGGAACACTAAATTTACACTGAGGATTCGTATTAAAATAGTAATCTATTTATTTCACGGACGATTCCTTATATATTTGTCGGAACGTGATTGGAAATTTGGGCGTTTAATGAACCTTTACTTACTTTACCGTCGCGAATTTCGCTAATACGTATCGGTACGAATGTGGACACTACAAGAGGATATGAGTAATAGCGACGACAAATATGACAGAGCTGATGGTGACAATGAATCCAGTTTCGATAACGAATCAGCGGTCAACAGGATGATAGATAAACGTTCTAAGTCCGAGTATATACCGATCGTAAAGACGTTACTCTTTGGTCAACGAAATCGCGAGAGAGAATGACTTTCCTGTCCCAACGATGCCACAGAGGAAAACTATAACGGGGTGTGTCTAAGGACATGAGATTATCGGATTCGTCGGGGATAGCCTTCGTTCGGAAAGTAAGGGAAATTGAGGTTGCTGCTAATTGGTCAATCTCCATATCGATGGTTAGAAAAAGATGCTAGCCGCCCTCGAGGGAAAGTTGGTAGTGGGAGATGTCATTCGTTGAAAAGATAGATCTCCCCTATCTTCCCGTAGTTGGGACAAAGACTGTTTGTCGGTTTGAAGGACTTTAGGTAACTAGATCTTAGTGTTTATAACGGCCCTCGGGCTAGCTGGACATGTACTGCGGAGACGCATCGACATATGGCAATCATCTTACTCGAAGAATAGGGTCTGCGTGTGGCGAGCCACGGGACAGAAACTGTTGGAATGTTTACTGTCACGTGCCGCTACAAATATTTCTCTTAAGGAGAGCTATAGAATTACTCCATACCTTTGTTAGACAAAGCGTTCATCCCTTGACCGCGAACACGTTGGCGACTGACTGTCGCCTCGAGCCCAAGCTCACTGTCACAAATCTCTGACAATTACAATCGGGTTGAATAACTACAATTGTTTAATTACAGCTATAGTAGACTTTAGATTACAATGTAGCGGGATTATCCAAAGGCTCCGGTGTTCTTTCATCTCCGACATATTCATCGATCCACACTTGCACGCGTCTCGGCACATTCTTTCATGCCCGACTCTTAACCGACTGTCTAGTTTACAGTCATCTGTTTTTTGGGACGCCGTGCACACACACATACTTCCACACACTGATATATACATGTCGGATCATGATTCGAATTTTGGGCGCGTGACAACTCTTCATGTGGATTAGCCATCGTTTCACGAAGCCGAGATTTTATTCACACGTATATGGAAGTCTATCACTAAGCTTGACAAATAATAAGTACAACTAATAATAAGTTTAGCAGATAATTAGTCTAATGAATAATACGATTTACGAATAATAAATTAAATAACACTATTAGAAATGTTTTGGGTTCAAACGAATCCACGGTCACCGGGATAACTCCTTACTAAGCGAAACTAATTTTAGGCGCAAATGCGATTGTCGAAAATGCTCGATGTGACACTCTCCAAGGCAACCGCAAGAATGCCAGCCTCGTGGAGATTTTTCTCGCTGTACGATTGCATTTTGTTTTCTATACCCGTTTGGAAGCATCGAGAAGGTTCCAAACGCCGTTGCTAGGCACACTCGTTGGAAGCATCGAGAAAGTTCCAAACGCCGTTGCTCGGCAGTTTCTGCCTGGAGTTTTGATTATTAATGCAATGTATGTTCCATTGCATCGGCACCTCCGAGGGAACATCACACGTGGCTAGGCCCGCTCTCGAGGCCGCATGCCGCCACAACCACATTTCTCGGAAAACACATACAACCACTCCAGACCTCCGTTAGACAAAACGTCCATCCCGTGACCGTGGCTACGTTCGGCGACCGATTGTCACCTCGAACCCAATCTCGCTTATTACAAATCTTAAACAATTACAACTATAATAAAATCTAGGCTAAGGTACTAGAGGATGTTTCCAAAATTTCCAAGGAAAGGCTTCGGCTTTCCTTTCATCTCCGACATGTATATATCAGTGTGTGGAAGTATGTATGTGCGTACGGCGTCCCAAAAAAAAACAGATGACTGTAAACTAGACAGTCGATAAGAGTCGGGTATGGAAGAAGGTGCCGAGACGCGTGCAAGTGTGTATCGATGAAAATATAAGGAATCGTCCGTGAAATAAATAGATAACTATTTTAATATGAATCCTCAATGTAAATTTAGTGTTCCTATAACATTATTTCGGCTTCAAAGATCCACAATTCTCAATATGGTAGCAAAAATCGTTGTTGCCGAGATTCAAGGTTAAGGAACCACGTGTAACCGGGAGTGAATGTATAAAAGTCGATTTATAAAAAGGAAGAAAACATTGGAAATAAGTTCTAAGAGACAAAAGGCTATTGGTAGAACAAATAAAAAGATTCTGGATAATAAAGAGAATTATTTTTGAAAAAATAGGTGTGAATATAGAAAACGAATCAAGATGCCTAGGGGCGATGAAATTAAGGTTCAAATATTCGATGGACGTGATTACAGAATGTGGAAGAAAAGAATATTAATGTATCTAAAGTGTAAAAAATGTTATGAACCGGCTACACGAGACAAAATGGACACGGATGCGCAAGATAAGTGGGATGAAAAGAATCAATGGGCGATGAACTACATCTATAGTAGTATAACGAATGAGCAATTAGAATTTGTTGGTGATCAAGACACTGCTTTAAAAATAATGCAAAAGTTTGATGAGATGTATATGAAGGAATCAACAGCAGTGCAAATTTGTATAAGAAGAGACTAGACATGATGAGGCTGAAAGACTTTGAAGAATCAAATTCATTTTTCAAGGAATTTGAAAAAACGATCAATGAATTAAAGAGTGCTGGTGCAAATGTAAGTGAACGTGAAAAACTCGACTACATGCTGAAAGCACTACCAGAATCATTGAGCTATGTTGGTTACTTAATCGACTCAGTGAAAGAAAGTGATCGGGCTTGTGAATTTTTGAAAAATAAAATTATAATGTGGGAAACACGTAGCAAGAAAGAAAGTGATAGTACAAAGTCAAATGTATTTACAGCCGAAAAAAGGACATAAAGTGCTATGGCTGTGGAAAGTACGGTCACATGGCAAAAAATTGCACAAACACGTATAGAGGCGGAAACAATGGCGGAAACAATGGAAGAACGCAACAGCAAGGAGGTGCGTATCAGCCGCAGCAGAATAGGGGTCGCAGCGGACGAAGTTTTGGCCAAAGAAGACGAGGATACAGCCAGCGAGGATTTGGCCAACGAGGACAAAGCAGAGGCTGTCAACACGACGCAAATTATTCACACAACGAGGGCTACGACGACCACGAAATTGGATCCTTCCTAACGAGAGTAGAGCGTAAATAATAAGAATGAAATTACGGTATCTACTAGCGATACGCGAAAAATAGATTGCATATTGGATAATGGATGTTCAAATCACATTATAAATAATGACTCTTATTTTGTTGAGTACGAAAATTTAGAAAACCCGATAAATGTAAAGTTAGGAGACGGTAGAATTCTAAAAGAAACAAAAGTCGAAAAAATTTTAACTTACATTGAAGTAAACAAAAGGAGGATTAAGATTACAATGCCTAATGTGTTTTACGTGAAAGAAATGGATAATAACTTAATTAGCTATGCGAGAGTAACGAATGAAAATAAGATAGTCTCAGCTGGAAATACTTTAAAGATATATAACAAATACAGAAAGTTGATAGGGATAGCATTCAAAGATCATGGTTTATATAAGATAAGTAGTTACATTGAAGGGCAAGAATCTCACGCTAAAAATGTAGAAAAAATGACGAATAAGGAAAAATTTCATAGGATCTTAGGACATGTAAACTTGAATTATTTAGATACAATGTGTAAGAAAAAATTAGTTGAGGGAATGCCACAAAAATTTGAGCAAGTACAATTAAAATGTGGCACATGTATCCAAAATAAAATGCATAATTTACCCTTTCAAAATAACCGTAGTAGAGCACGCGAGATTTTAGAATTAGTACATACCGATTTAAATTGACCTCATAATAATACCGGGTTTGATGAATCCAAATATTTCTTGAAATTTATAGACGACTACAGTAAGTGCGCATTGATTTATACCTTGAAATCAAAAGGTAAAGTTTACAATTGCTTCCTTGATTATATAAACTAAGTTGAAAATCTTACTGGTAAGAAGATAAAGAGATTAAGATGCGATAATGGAAAAGAATATATGAACAAAAACATGTACAATCTAACTAGGGAAAAGGGAATTGTCGTAGAACCATGCCCACCTTATGTTCACGAGTTAAGTGGAACAGCTGAGCGCTACAATAGAACAATCATGAATTCCGCTAGTGCTTATTACATGATTCAAAGCTGAATATAAAATATTGGCCGGAAATAGTTAGAGCCGCGGCGTACTTAAAAAATAGAACCGTTACAAACACACGTGAAAATAAAACACCACTTGAAATATTTTTAGAAAGGAAACCGAATATAAATAATTTAAGATTGTACGGAAGTAGAGTTTTCGTAAGAATACCTGAAATTAAAGGAAATTCGAAATGGGACAAAAAACAGACACTGGGATACTTGTAGGTTATGAAAACAATGGATAAAGGATCCTAGATAATAATAAAATTATAATTGCAAGACACGTAGAATTCATAGGTGAAGATGATAATTTAGTAGGATTTCGAGGAGAAGATGGACCAGACAATGATACAGAAGAGGATTTTGACGAACATTCGGATGTAAACGAAAAGTTCGAGCAGGTTGCAATAAAAGAGGAGAAAAATTTAAGTTACGAACCAGAAGAAAAACTTGAGGACACAGAAAATAATTTGAGAAGGTCAGGACGGGAAAGAAAGAAACCTCAAATATATGGCCAAACGAGCTCATAATTCATTTATGTGAATACAGTTAGTGCAGACAGTCCCCAAACCTATGAAGAAGTTTTAAGTGGAGATGACAGCGTTTCATGGAAAGAAGCAATGGATCGAGAAATAAATAGTTTAATCAGAAACAAGACCTGGCAATTAGTAAAGAAACCAAAAGACAAAAAAGTATTACACATGAAATGGATATATACGAATCAATCTCATAACCGTAAGAAAGCGCGACTAGTTGTTCGAGGCTTCCAACAAAAAGAAGTACTGGAAGATTTATACTCTCCAGTAGCAAAAATGCAAACGTTGAAGTTATTACTATCTTATTGTTGTCAATATGTTTTGACGATTATGCAAATGATGTAGAAACAGCTTTCTTAAACGGAACTATAAAATCGGAAGTATTTGTAAAAGAACCTATAGGTTACGACGATAAAAGCGGGAAAGTATGTAAATTATCAAAAGCGTTATATGGATTGCGTGAAAGTTCTAGAGCTTGGTATGAATGTTTCGACGAGTATATGAAAAAATTAGGATTTCAAAGAAGTACGAGTGATTACTGTCTGTATATGAAGTATTAGAGGGATGATGTTATGTATTTAAATCTATTCGTAGACGACTTATTAATATGTGGAAAAAACATAAGAAAAATCGATGAAATTAAAAATAAATTGTCAAACAAATTTTCGATGAAGGACTTGGGTGAAGTAAAGACTTACTAAGGAATAAACATTGAATACGATAATAAGAAGTGTGATATGAAATTAGATCAAAGTAGATATATAGAGTCATTAGCAAAACATTATAATATAGAAAACAGTAAACTATATTCTACACCAATGGAACAAAACTTAAGTTTAGAAGCCGCACAATCAGCCTCAGACGATATACGATATAGAAATCTCATAGGAGCATTATTATATATTAGTACTGGAACAAGAGTAGACGTTAGCTATTGTGTAAACTATTTAAGTCGATTACAAAACAGTTACAACGAGACCCACTATAAATATGCACTGAGAATCTTGAAATACTTATATTTAATTAGGAAATTAAAATTAACTTATAAAAGAAATTTGAATGCTGAAGTTATTGATTGTTTTGTTGACGCTGATTGGGCTGGAGATAATGTAGATAGAAAATCCACTACGGGATTTATCATAAGATTTTTCGGGAACGCAATTTACTGGAAATCGAGAAAGGAAAGTAAGTAAGCTTTATCGGAAGCTGTGAGCGAAATTAAATTTGTAAGAAAATTGTTGAAAGATTTGAAATAATGATCGAGACGCCCATAAAAATTTTGGAAGATAATTCTGGAGCGATTGCGGTATAAAAATTTGGAAATTTAACAAAAAATTCTAAGTACATTGAAGTTCGCTTCCATTTTGTGAATGAAGGTTACAAAATAAAGAAATTGACATTATAAAAGTAGATTCAGAAAATAATGTAGCTGATATTTTAACGAAGGCTCTAGGGAGGAACAAATTTGAAAATTTTAGATTATTTTTAAGAATAGTTTGATTGACTTATAAAAGGAAATGAATATGCAACACAGAAAATAAAGGAGGTGTGTTGAGATATGTATAATTTTCTGTGCTGGACTGGGTTAAGAGCGTAGTAGAGATACTTATGTGTATTTTGGAGATGAAAGGACATCGGAGCCTCCCCTTTAGAACTTCAGGATAGTCCCCTAACACCGTAATCTAGATTCTATCATAGGCGTAATTAAACAATTGTCGTCTCTCGATCCGATTGTATTTGTTCGAGATTTGTGATAATGAGCTTGGGCTCTAGGCGACAGCCATTCGCCGAACGTAGCCGCGGTAACGGGATGAACGCTTTGTCTAACAAAGGCATGGAGCAATTCTATAGCTCTCCTAAAAGAAAAGGAAATAGTTGTAACACTCGACAGTAAACATTCCAACGGTCTCTGTCCCGTAGCACGCCAAACGCAGACCCTATTCTTCGGGTAAGATGATTGCCAGATGTCGATGCGTCTCCGCAGTACATGTTCAGCTAGCCTGAGGGCCCGTTATAAATCTTAAGATTTAGTTGACTAAAGTCCTTCAAACAGACAAACAGTCCTTGCCCCAACTATGGGAAGATAGGGGAACCTATTTTTTCAACGAATGACGTCTCCCACTACCGACTTTCCCTCGAGGGCGGCTAGCATTCCTTTTCTAACCATCGATATGGAGATTGTCCAATTAGCAGCAATGTCAATTTCCCTTTCTTTCCGAACGAAGGCTATGCTCGACTAATCCGATGATCTCGTGTCCTTAGACACACCCCATCATAGTTTTCTTCTGTGGCATCATCGGGACAGAAAGGTATTCTTTCTTGTGGTCCCATCGACGAATGAAGTAACTCCTTACGATCAGTGAATATTACGCGTCCGACTTAGATTTTGTGAGCATGTTCATCTATCATCCCGTCGACCGCGGATTCGTTATTGAACCTAGGATCATTGTCATTAGCTTCTCGAGTATCTAATTATCACGGTTACCTGTTCAATTCTATAATAATCGTATTTGCACTAGTCAATGTCTTCTCTATTGCATAACGACAATGTGTAATCCAAGTGGAGATTCGTTTCACGCCCCTAACGCTAATTCCAATGTTAACCCGACATGTATATATCAGTGTGTGGAAGTATGTGTGTGCACGGCGTGCCAAAAAAGCAGATAACTGTAAACTAGACAGTCGGTTAAGAGTCGGGTATGGAAGAAGGCGCCGAGACGCGTGCAAGTGTGTATCGATGAATATATAAGGAATCGTCCGTGAAATAAATAGACTACTGTTTTAATATGAATCCTCAGTGTAAATTTAGTGTTCCTATAACATTATTTCGGCTTTAAAGATCCACAATTCTCAACAACTTTATTTCACACACAACAGCTATACATCTATATTATACTCTGGAGACCTCGATAACCGTCTTGCACGCACGCTTGTTGTCAACCGACTATTCTAGAAGCTTCTAAGGACTAACAACAGACTTTTGTCTCGACTAATCCCTGGACGTCCTCTGACGCTTACACACACACTCCCATGTACAGTGTAAATGTATCATTTCCCTAACACGCCTCCTTACATTTATACTATACACTTTATTGTATTTACATACTTGTCGAATCAAGTAACAGAATATTTAACATTTATCGCTTTAATTACATTTCTCTTATTTTATACTCATCTATGACCTAAACCTTACAAATTTTTCCCTACACAGTGCTTTCGTAAATATATCCACAGTATTTTCGTCGGTACTTACTTTAATTATATCTATCTTATTTTCCTCTAATCAGTCGTGAGCGTAGTGGTAATGAACTTCAACGTGTTTAGAATTTTTTTTTGTGAAATTTCCGTACTTTCCGAAATATGTGAACATTCATCTCCACGATATAATTTTTGTCTTAAACGTTTTCTCCTATCTTTCAACTTCTTCAAACGTGCATTTGAAAATATCTTATCGCTTTACCATCTATGGAATAATTTGCAGATTTATCTATAAATCTTTTGTCTTTCTCTGGTTTTTCTGTTTCACGTTCATTCATATTTTTCGTATTTTCCTTATCTGAAACTTCCCTTTCGTCTTTTATATTGTTTAGTACATTTGTTGTAGAACTAAGATCATTTACATTGTCATTCTTTCAAGATTTCTTTTTTCCTGCCTTCGCAGTTTCTAGTTCTGTTTTCTCCGCTTTTACATTTTCCAGTTCAACTTCAATTTCAGTTATATCCTCGTCTTTTCCAAAGTTTGGATCAGTATATCTCTCCTTATTTTTCTTCTTCTTTTTCTTTTTGCTTTTAGAAATATTCTCTTGAGTTTCATCAATTTTGCACTCTTCTTCCTTAAGTATTACATTTGTGTTTGCCGCTGTTTCATTTTCCATACTTTCATTTTCATCGTATCTATTCTCAGTGGTAACTTGTATTTTATCTCTATACTTTTTCCTTTTTTTCTTCTTACTCGAGACATCTTCAAGTTTACAAACATCAGGTATGTAATCTTCCATTTTGGTTTGCTCAATCTCTGTTTCATCTTATCTTTCAATCTCTTTTATTTGCAATGCACGGCTTTCCTATTTTCCTAAATCTTATCCTAATTTAGTAAAATCCTATTTTTTTATCTCTTTCTTTTCCTCGCTTCGTTCTACTTTTGTTACATTTTTCACCCTTGTTCCTCGGAGATTCTTCACCTTTCCTGCTTCTATCTTCGTCATTACCTTTCTCCAATTTTCTATTCCTTTTACTCTTCTTATAATTTTCTTCATCCTTACCATCTTCGCTATTTTTACAACACATCGCCTAATTACGCTAAACTGCGAATACAAAGTATTTGGCAGGGTCCCGGGTTGGCATAGCAAAAGCCGGCTGATGAGCGCTGTATTTGGCAGCAAATGTGGAATATAACGCACATCGAATTGCCGACATACCACCGATAGCAGCGCACATGCATTTTATTGAGTACTTAAGCCTAAGTATGCTAAACTGCAATTACGCTGGATCTGACAGGACACAGATTTGACATAGCGCTAACAGGCTGATGGGCGCTGTATTTCACAGCGATTGAGGAGTATAACGCACATCGAATTTTCTACATGCCACCAATAGCAGCAGAGATACGTTTAATTGAATACTTAACCCTAAATATGCTAAACTGCAACTACAACGGATTTGGCAGGGACAAGGGTTAGCATAGCAAAAACCGCCTGATGCGCACTGTATTTGGCAACAAATGTGGAGTAGAAAGAGCATCAAATTGTCGACATATCTGGAAGGGAAACGAAGATACGAGCAATTGAATATTTCAGACTGAAACTCCAAAACTGCAGTAGCGCTGCATTTGACAGGGCCCAGAGATAACATAGCGCAAACAGAACGATGTGCGCAGCATTTGGCGGCAAATGTGGAGTATAACGCACCTCCAATTGTCGACATACTAATAATAGCAGCGGAGATACGTTTAATTGAATACTTAACCCTAAATATGCTAAACTGCAATTACAAAAGATTTGGCAGGGACCAGGGTTGATATATCGCAAAACGGCTGAAGGGCGCTGTATTTGGCAGCAAATGTGGAGTATAACGCGCATGGAATTGTCGACATGTCTACAATGAAAACGGAGATATGCTCAATTGAATACTGAAGCCTAAGTATGCACAACTGCAATTACAAAGGATTTGGCAGGGACCAGGATTGACATAGCGAATACCGGCTGATGCGCGCTGTATTTGGCAGCAAATGTGGAGTAGAACGCGCATCGAATTGTTGACATATCTCCAACGGAAACGGAGATATGTTCGATTGAATATTGAAGCCTGGATATGCAGTACTACAATAACATTGTTTTTGACCTCGACACGAGTTGACATAATGTAAACAGGAGCAGCTCTGCTGTACTTTGCAGCAACTGTGGATTATAACGCGCATCGAATTGTCGAGATATTACCAATAGCAATGTAGAAACTGTATTTTCGACGAATCGCGGGGAGACGCAATAGCGAGGAGAGACGTCAACGGGAGTCGTAAATTCCCGTTACCACTATGATCGACACCACGATTTGACCCATCCCCTAATTTCTGTTGAGATAATTGGGGGGGGGGGGATTGAGTTTGTATAACACTGTGGTTCACAGAATTATAAATTATATATTTTCAACGCTCAAGTTACACTGTTGAGTAGCTATAAATCGTAAATAACAATTTGTCGTACGAAGCTAAGATAAATATACACTCTAGAGCAAGGCTATTATAATTGAATTTAATATGCAATGGACGTAGCACGGTATGAAACTTAACTTTAGACGTTCGAGGTTGGACTCATTAATCGCTCTTGTATGAATACGGAAGTAAGTTCGGTGTGGGTGGGCCCTTTTGCCTGAAGAACTCGGATTCGTTGTTCACACTTTTAGTTAGGATAGTGACGGTAACGATCCGCGATGTCGATTGGTTATGACCTATGCTGATGATTGAAGGGATGAGTAGGAAGCCTCCTACCATCGTAATTTTTGGGTAACCTTGGTCATGGGAAAAACCAGCATGTTTTGTTGGTTAGCTATTCGGTTTTTCCTAATAGGTGCGTGCCCGCTTTCTCCGTATTTTTAAGTGCGCCTAATAAACCCAAGGACATCCTTAACGACCAGATGTGCGTAAAAAATGTTTTTAAGCTTAAGACTTCTTCAGGACATACGACCTGACTGAAGGCACATGTTGATACAAGACAATGAAAGAGCAGGTTTATGGTGGGTCCTTAGGTTTATCGAGGGTCGGAATGACGTTACGCCGGCCGTTGGCTGTCTGATCGCGAGGGCTGGAATGCAGATGTTTTAGGCGACGTAACAGAAACGTTCAATGGAATATTGAACACTGAATCTGCTGTACTGTAAAAACATTGGATTTGACCTCGACGCGAGTAGACATAATGTGAACAGGAGCAGGTGCGCTGTATTTGGCAGCAAATGTGGAGTGTAATGCGAATCGAAGTGTCGACATATCCCCAATGGAAACAGAGATACGTTCAATTGAATATTTCTTGGCATACTCTCTAAAACTGCAATAACGTTGTAATTGACACGGCCCAGAATTATCATAGCCTAATTGTGCCGAAAGGCGCTGTATTTGAGGAGTACAACGCGTATCGAATTGTCGACATACCACCGATAGCAGCGTAGATACGTTTAATTGGGTACTGAAGCCAGGATATGCAGTTCTGCAATAACATTGGATTTGACGTCGACCCGAGGTGGAATAATGTAAACAGGATCAGGTCCGCTGTATTTGCCAGCAAATGTTGAGTAGAACGCGCATCAAATTTTCGACACATCTGCAATAGAAACAGTGATTCATTCAATTGAATATTCCTGCCTAAATACGCTAAACTTCAATTACAATGTAATTGACAGGGCCCAGAGTTGACATAGCGCTAAAGGGCCGCATGTGCGCTGCATTTGACTACAACTATGCAGTATAATGTGCATCGAATTGTCGACTTATCCCCAATAACAGCGTAGATACGTTCAATTGAGCATTGAAGACCGTAAGTGCAGAACTGTAATAACGTTAGATTTGATCTGGACCAGAGTTGACATACCGTAAACAGGAGTATGTTCGCTGTATTTGGTAGCAAATGTGGAGTATAACCCGCCTCGAATTGCCGACATACTAATAATAGCAGCGGAGGTACGTTTAATTGAATACTTAACCCTAAATATGCTAAACTGCAATTACAAAGGATTTGGCAGGAACCAGGGTTGACATAGAGCAAACAGGCTGAAGGGCGCTGCATTTGGCAGCAAATGTGGAGTATAACGCGCATCGAATTGTCGAGATATCATCAATAGCAGTGTAGATATGTTTAATTGAATACTGCAGCCTAAATATGCTAAACTTCAATTACAATGTAATTGACAGGGCCCAAAGTTGACATAGCACTTACGGGCAGCATGTGCGCTGCATTTGATTGCAATTATGCAGTATAATATGCATCGAATTGTCGACATATCACCAATACCAGCGGAGCTACGTTGAATTGAGTATTGATGCCCGTACGTGCAGAACTGTAATAACGTTAGATTTGACCTGGACCAGAGTTGACATACCGTAAACAGGAGTATGTTCGTTGTATTTGGTAGCAAATGTGGAGAACAACGAGCATCGAATTGTCGACATATCACCAATAGCAGCATAGGTACGTTAAATTAACTATATAAGATAGAATCTGAAATATTGCAATTGCACTGGATTTGACAGGGCACTGATTTGACATAGCGCAAACCGATTGATACGCTCTGTATTTGGCAGCAAAGGTGGAGAAGAACGTGCACCGAATTGTCGACATATCTGTTAGGGAAATGATACATTTACACTGTACATGGGAGTGTGTGTGTGAGCGTCAGAGGGCGTCCAGGTTTTAGTTGAGACAAAAGACTGACGTGAGAAGATTCTAGGATAGTCGGTTGGCAACAAGCGTGCGTGCAAGACGGTCTTCAGAGTGTAATATAGATGTATAGCTGTTGTGTGTGAAATAAAGTCAATTATTTGTATTTGCGAATCCTGTCATTTCCTTAACATGGTAGCAGAGCGTGGTTACTAGTTTTGCAAGGTATTTAGTGCGTGGTTACGATCTTGCGAGTGAGTTTCAGTAAGGGAAGAAACGTTCAGAGGAAAAATATACTTCGAGCACGTAGGAACGCTTGAGTAAGAAAAGAAAAAAAAATCAATTGAAATGGAGAGATCGGAGATCATGATACCTGTATTCGATGGTGAGGATTATGGAATGTGGAAGCAAAGAATCACGATGTTTCTCAAGTATAAGGAATGCGAGGTTGTTACAACTAGAGTGAAGAACGAAAGAGACAATGAAGACTGGGACAAAAAGGATTTGGAGGCGATAAATATAATTTATAGTGCAATATCGAACAGACAATTGGAGTATGTTAGAGAAGGAAAAACGGCGTATGATATAATAAAAAGGTTTGATGAAATGTACTTGAAAGAGTCGACGGCTCTGCAGATCGTATGCAGAAGGAGATTGGAAAACATAAGACTGGAGAACTAGAGTGATTCAGCATCATTCTTTAACGATTTCGAAAAGTTAATTAATAAATTAAAAAGTGCGGGCGCACAAGTAAGTGAGAGGGAAAAGCTGAATTACATGCTGAATACGTTACCCGAAGAATACAGCTACGTAGCAGGCATAATAGACGCATTGAAAGAAGAGAATCAAACGGTAGCGTATGTGAAAAATAAAATAGAAATAGCAGAGAAGAAAAATAAATCCAATCGAGGAGAAAGGCAAACCAACGCCTTTTCTGCAAAAAAGGAAGGATGCTTTAGATGTGGAAGGTTAGGACACTTTGCGAGAGAGTGTCAAAATGGCGTCCAAGCGGGAAGCAGTAACGGCTATTGGCATGGGTCAACACGTGGTCGAAACAGAGGAAGAGGAAACAAAGGCTGTACGAGCAGGGGACGTGGAAACTTCCATCGTCAATCAACAACCGGCACGGGCGAGCATGGAAATTCAAGAGCAGGCATATGGATAGCAACGGCGCACGCAGCACACAGTAGTGAGACGATTGAAATAAGTAAGAACGAAATAGTGTGGCAATTAGATAGCGGTTGCACCGATCACATAATTAATGATATAAATTATTTTGATAGATCTATCGACCTAAAAGAACCGGTAAATATATATTTAGGCGATAATAGACAGATAAAAGCGACAAAAGTTGGGAACGTTATAAGCTACTTCGAAGTATTTGGAAAACAAAATAAAATAAATATGAGGAAAGTATTTTATGCGAAAGAAATATCCGCAAATTTGATTAGTTTAGGTAAACTAACAGACAATAAGAATACGGTTATTTCAAAAGGAAATATTGCAAAAGTAATAGATGAGGATAATAAACTTACAGCTGTAGCGTTCAAAGAGAATGGGACATATAGAATAAAAAGTATATTGAAAGGGAAGAAGCACTTACTAAACAGCGCCGAACGTAGTGGTAAGAGTAAAAAGGAAAGATGGCATAGGATGCTAGGACAGGTAAATTTTAAATATTTAAATATTTTGGGTAAAGAGCAGCTAGTGACTGGCATACCGAATGAATTTGAAAAGGAATTTTTGAAATGTAGGGTGTGTATAGGAAGCAAAATGCATAATTTACCTTTCAAAAATAATCGAACTAAGGCTAGGGAAATAATGGAAATTATTCATACGGACGTATGTAGTCCCTTTAAAACTACCGGATTCAATGGAGAAAAATATTTTATTTCATTTATCGATGATTATAGTAATGTGGCCAGAATCTATTGTATAAAATCAAAAGATGAGGTCTTTGATTCTTTCGTACAGTTCGTAAATGAAGCTGAGAACTTAACGGGCAATAGGTTAAAAATATTAAGATGCGATAATGGTAAAGAATATTTAAATAATCGAATTTATAAATTTGCTAGGGATAAAGGTATAAGAATAAATAATTGCCCATCATACGTACATGAATTAAACGGGACAGCGGAAAGGTATAATAGAACAGTGATGGACATAGCGCGTTGCTTGATAGTGGAAGCGAAAGTACATAATAGGTACTGGCCGGAAATAGTATGTACAGCGGTATACTTGAAAAATCGAATACTAGCGAATACTATAGAGAGGAAGACATCTTTTGAAATATTCTTCGGGAGAAAACCAAGTGTTAAAAATGTACAGCTATATGGAAGTAAAGTTTTTGTAAGAAAATCAGAACAAAAAAGAGTTTCCAAATGGGACAAGAAGGCAGATATGGGAATTCTATTAGGATATAGTGAAGTAGGATACACAGTCTTATCAGGTGGGAAAATAACAATAGCTGGACATGTAGAGATCATAGAGACAGACACTAAATGTATCGGTTTTGAGGAAATTTATTAGATGCAGATAGAAATGATAGCAAAGATAATTATTTATTGGATGGTATGAATATGGAAGAGTTAGAAAGTAGGGAAGATGAAAATGATAGTAGTTCTGAAAGCTCAAACATCCCTAGAAGATCTACACGTAATAAGAGAACTCCAGGAAGGTATCCAGAAAAGGAAAATATTCGCGCGATTCATGCAAATTATTGTAAAGTAGATATCCCTCGTATATTTGAGGAGGCGATTTGTTGCGAAAATAATGAAGATTGGAAACAGGCTATGGATAAGGAAATAGAATGTCTCTATAAGAATAAAACTTGGAAATTGGTACAAAGGGTAAAAGGCAAAGAAGTTTTACATGTAAAGTGGGTTTACACGAGAAAATCAAAGGACAGGTATAAGGCTAGTGTTACGTCGGGAGACACTCGACGTAGACCAGGCCACATACCGCGGGCCATACGGGAACCAGATGTCCGCTCATCCTTACAAGTACCCTCTATAAATCTTAGGAATTTCTAGTCAAAGTCCTTCAGACTGAACAAATATTCTTTCGGCGAATTGCTTCCTACAGTTTATTGTCCACCACGGGTTGACACGGGAAAGTTGCCTTTTCTCACGTATGAGGTCTCCCACTAGCGACTTCATCTCGAGGGCGGTTAGCATCCTTCCTCATCCACCACCACAGTAAATGACCAATCAACAACGAAGCCTATCTCCCTCACTCTCTTAGCCAAAACCATCACCAACAAATCCGATGGTCCCGTGCGCTAGACACACCCATCCTTAGCTTTCCTCCGCCACAGCATCGTCACCGAACGGCACTAATTTTCCATCTTCAGACGAGTCAACATCCCTCGAACGGGCTTACCTCCGGAAAACGGTCATTCACCACTGTATCTTACTTATCCTAAGAACTCGGGAAAGTCGACTTCTCCTACGACAACAGGAGAGTCAAGTCAACTACTTCTTCTATACCGCTAGAAAAGTCAATCACTCATCTTGTACATACGCACCAGCGTAACTACATTCTTTACAAATGTTAAAAATAAACTGTGATACATACCTTACTATACAGTGTTACATTCAATCAACCACACCTATTATCTTAACAGAAATCAGGGGAACGACTATTTCGCGGCGTCGATTAACCGAATCGTAGCGAGAGTTTACGCCTCTCGCTGACGCGTTTTCCTAGCGACCGCGTCTCTCCGCGAACGGTCCTAACAGCTAGATTAGTGGTAAGGGGATTTCAACAAAGAAACGTAGCCAATGACATATATTCTCCAGTAGCGAGTATTCAGACCTTTAAGATATTGATATCATATTGTTGTCAAAATGGATTAATCATTGAGCAAATGTATGTAGAAACTGCCTTTTTAAATGGTGAAGTAACTTCGGAGGTAAATGTAAATCAACCAAAGGGAAATGCGGACGGAACGAATAGAGTTTGTAAATTATCGAAAGCGCTTTATGGGTGAAAAAAAATTCCGAGGGACTGGTATGAGTGTTTTGATAGGTATGTGACGAGATTAGGTTTTAAGAAGAAGAAAATAGAGCTGTGCCTATATACTTATGTAGAGAGAGAAAATGTTGTTTATTTGTTAATATACGTAGACGATTTGTTGACTTGTAGTAAAGACAAAGGGAAGATACAAAGTGTAAAAAAATTATTAACTGATAAATTTGAAATGAGAAATTTAGGTGAAGTAAAAGAATATCTTGGAATAAATATAGATTATGATTATTTCAAAAATGAAATGAGATTAAGTCAAAAGAAACACATAGAATCATTAGAAATCAAATATAAATTACATAAAAGCAAATTGTACTGTACACCTATGGAGACCAACTTAAAAATTGAAAAAGCTGAGATAAATAGAGAGGACATTGGATACAAGAAGTTAATTGGCGCATTGTTGTATATTAGTGTAAATACCAGACCTGATATAAGTTATAGTGTGAATTATCTGAGTAGATTTCAAGATTGACATTGCACAAACCGGTTGACGTGCGCTATATTTGGCAGCAAAGGTGGAGAAGTACGTGCGTCGAATTGTCGACATATTTCGAATGGAAACGGAGATACGTGCAATTGAATAGTTAAGACCGAATCTGCAAAATTGCAATTACGCTGGATTTGACAGGACTCAGAGTTGACATAGCGCAAACCGGCTCAGGGGCGCTGTATTTGGCAGCGAGTGAGGAGTATAACGCGCATCGAATTGTCGACATATCTCCAATTGAAACGGAGATACGTGCAATTGAATATTTTAGGCAGAATCTCCAAAAGAGCAATAACAAGGTATTTGGCGTGCCCAGAGTTGACATAGCGCAAACCGAACGATGTGCTCTGTATTTGGCAGCAAATGTGGAGTGTAACCCGCATCGAATTGTCGACATACTAATAATAGCAGCGGAGATACGTTTAATTGAATACTTAACACTAAATATGCTAAACTGCAATTACAAAGGATTTGGCAGGGACCAGGGTTGATATAGCGCAAACCGAACGATGTGCACAGTATTCGGCAGCAAATGTGGAGTATATCGCGGATCGAAATGTCGACATATCTCAAATGAAAACGGAGGTGCGTTCAACCGAATACTGAAGCCTGGATATGCAGTACTAGAATAACCATGGATTTTTCCTCGACCCGAGTTGACATAATGTAAACAAGAGCAGGTCCGCTGTATTTGGCAGCAAATGTGGAGCATAACGCGCATCCAATTGTTGACATACCACCAATAGCAGCGGAGATACGTTTAATTGGGTACATAAGCCTAAATATGCTAAATAGCAATTAGAATTGATTTGACATGATACAGAGATGACATTGCGCAAAGCAGTTGATGTCCACTGTAGTTGGCAGTAAATGTGGTGTATTACGCGCATCGAATTGTCGACATATTTCCAATTGAAACGGAGATACGTTCAATTGAATATTGAAGCATGAATATGCAGTACGGCAATAACATTGGTTTTGACCTCGTCCCGAGTTGACATAATACAAACAGGAGCAGGAGCGCTGTATATGGCAGCAAATGTGGAGTATATCGCGGATCGAACTGTCGAGATATCTGTAACAGAAACTGAGATACGTTCAATTGAATATTTCAGGCACAATCTACAAAACAGCAAAAACGCTGGATTTCTCAGGACACAGAGTTGACAATGCGCTAGCCGGTCGATTTGCGCTGTAGTTGGCTGCTAATGAGGAGTATAACGCGCACCGACTTGTCGAGGTATCATCAATACCCGCGTAGATACGTTCGATTGAATATTGAGGCCTGGATATGCAGTACTGCAATAACATTGTTTTTGACCTCGACACGAGTTGACATAATGTAAACAGGAGCAGCTCCGCTGTACTTTGCAGCAACTGTGGAGTATAACGCGCATCGAATTGTTGGCATACCACCAATAGCAGCGGAGATATGTTGAATTGAATACTGCAGCCTAAATATGCCAAACTGCAATTCCAATGGATTTGACAGGATGCAGAGTTGACATTGCGAAACGCTGTTGATGTGCATTGTATTTGGCAGCAAATGTGGAGTGTAACGCGCATCGAATTGTCGAGATATCTGGAATAGAAACTGAGATACGTGCAATTGAATACGTAACCGTAAATATGCTATACTGCAATTACAAAGCATTTGGCATGGACCAGGTTTGACATAGCAAGAACCGGCTGATGCGCGCTGTAGTTGGCAGCAAATGTGGAGTATACTCGTATTGAATTGTTAACATATCTGCAATAGAAGTAGGGATAAATTGATTTGTATATTTAAGCCTGAAGGTGCAAAATTCTAATTACAGTGGATTTGACAGGTACCAGAGTTGACATAGCGCGAATCGGCTGATTTGCACTGTATCGGGCAGCCGAATGAGGAATACATCTCACATCTAGTCAGCGTCCAATCTCCAATAGGAGCGGTGATACGTTGAATTTAATATTCAGTAATAGGCCTGTTACCATATAGATAGTATTCCACTTTAACGGAACGAATGTAACGCATTGCACGACTCAGCGTCAATGTAAGTTACATTGTCGATGTTTCGTCAGAATATTGCCGCGACTGAAACAAATTACCGTCTCAATGGGACCGTTTTATTTCAAGACTCACGCTACAGTTCCGAATAATTTTCGCCGGACAAGACCGTTTCAAGTTCTAGCAAAAGCAAGCAGTCAAATTCAGGTACATACTATCAATTAAAATCTGATACATTTTTGTGATCCAACATCGATGGGACGATTTCGCTTCGAAATTTTCGGAGGACCACGTAACCTTCCAACGACGACCGCCGTACGAGCAGCGGATAAGCTTACTTCGCGTCTTAGGTTCCTTCCACCACGTACTCTACTGCTTGATTCTTGGTTGGCAGCTTTCGCGGCTGCTGGTCCGAGAAACTCTTCCCTGACTCGCTTTCTCGTATGTCGCATGTGACGTCTCGCTTTCCGCCGTAGACACTTGTCCGATCTACATACGTTCAACCATTTGCGCGAGACAAGCGCGGCGCTCTGCAGGGTCGGGGGATCCAATTTTCGAAGTATCAAGTGCGAAATCTCCAGTGGTAGTTCGGAAATGATATCTACCTTGCTTGGCACGAACAGACCAACGACGCGTAATGGAGATCTAAAAAACTCCATGTTGCTTCTACTGTTGCGCGAGCACGACTGACGGCCTGACTGAGAATTGAGACATATATATATGTGCTGCTCGTCACGGTGGACTGCGTGTTCCGCTTCCGGTGAGAGTTTTGGTCAGTCAGAATCGATCGCGTGTGCGTGTAATTTCATACATATATATAATGTTCAATTCTAGGATAATTCAGTTATCGATTCTAGAATCTGAAAATCGAGTTTATTGTAACAATACTTAAATAAAATACAGAGGTAAACAACAATTAATGATTAAAATGACATAGCTTTGTACAAGGTCTACCTGAAAATCGAAAATCGATTTTCCACGTCCTAAGCTACCGCTTTTCCTCTGTCAATCTCCAATACTCTGAATAATAATTTCTCTCTTATGATCGTGTCTATTTCTAACGCTCTAAATCCTTCTTCTTCTCTAACCGTCCGTCTGTGAAATGACTGTTTGGCAAATCGGTTGTCCGTAACAACAAGTAAGGTCACACTGTCCGTTGAACAGAGAAAGTCCCTTTGTTTATCCGCGTTTAAAATCTTAGGGAGTTTACATATATATATATCTCATGAATTCGTGCTCATTGGCGCTTGTACTGACCGGGTAGAATGAGTTCAAGTGGAATCTTGAATACCATGTGTCTAAGAACATTGCTGCATCTGTCCTGTGCGTTCATGTACATATTGCCGTCGCTCAGAAACGGATTTTCATCGGACAAATCGATAAGCGTTGAATTATTTCATAACAATATATCACAATTGAAATAATGCTAATCGAGTGTGCAAGGTAGCAGAAGCAAGTCACTGTTGACATTTATCGTCACGGCAGTGAATAATTCTAGGCGACCGAAGGGAAATGAAGAGCTGCAATAATCTAGTGCTGATTTGTACGAACCATACATCGACTAGAACCGAATATCTACCGAACAATTGGTCTGTACATTACCTAACACGTGCCTCCAATGCCCGATTTACATATAGGCTGTGGCCGCTTTCAATCGGCGGTGAGCACTACCATAACATTGGTTGAAAACTTTTACTGTGTAAAGTAGCTATACCGCAACGTTAAAATAGCCTCGCTTTCATTGCAATGACACAGATGTTTGCACGATACAGGGGTGCCAAAACATGTTATGCCTTAAGTTACAGCTGTCGCAGGGAAGCAGTGAAACACGTAAGTGTAGAACGGGAGATAGTTACGTTACAATAGTTTAAGAATGAGTCTACAACACGTAGACGACTTTCATTTTCTTCCCCGACGAGACCTGAAGAGATAAAGACATGAACAAGAAATTACATGTTATTATTAACAGATATAATATAATCATAGACAGAGAAAATGATTATGGATGCTTGCTCCCAGGTTATCATCGAATATTCGTAGAATTGTTACTTCGATGTCACCTTCCTAGAATTCTAATATCCAATTTTGGAATTCCAATATCGCACCGCTTCAGGTTTGCCGCTTTATTCAGCTTTTATTCGACACAATGCTTCCATTAAACTTTCTTATACTCGACTCAGCTCCAAGATAAGTGTTGCTCTTTCTTTTATACTGATTCTATTTCTTGAGATTAACACGAACATGAAATAAGAGAAGACGAGTAAATGGTATATACAAATGTGCTTGAATTACGAAGCTTTTCATTAACAATTAAAAAGTTTGCCTTGAGATGTTTTAGCCACGTTATCCATATTAAAAAATCCTTCCTGTATTTAGAACGTTAAAAGCGTCAATTTAATCGATTTAGCTTCCACTGACACAGCGTGGAATCACTTTCGACTAAAAGTGCGACATTTGTCCTAAACAAGCGTAAAGTAGAAAATTTGAACACTCATACTATCTGTTACTGTGAAGCTGCATGCCATTTCTTGACGGGTGTGTCGCAGAAATTGTTCTGCAATCGAAAAAAGATCAACCGCAGTCCTCCAAATGGAACATCAACTTTCTTAATACAATAATTGATCTCTCATGGAACCCCTATAAGAAATTATTAACGTATTTATGGGCTATTTAGAAAGTACAAATAGCAGACAGACAAAATACTCGAAGGCGTTGAAGAGCATGAAGAGTACAGTGCGCATCGAATTGTGGACATACCACCAATAGCAGCGGAGATACGTTTAATTGAGTACTTAAGCCTAAATATTCTAAACTGCAATTACAATGAAGTTGACAGGATTCAGAGTTGACTTTGCGCAAACCGGTTGACGAGCGCTGTATTTGGCAGCAAATGTGGAGTATAACGCGCATCGAATTGTCGAGATATCTGGAATAGAAACTGAGATACGTGCGATTGAATACGTAACCGTAAATATGCTATAATGCAATTACAAAGCATTTGGCATGGACCAGGTTTGACATAGCAAGAACCGGCTGATGCGCGCTGTAGTTGGCAGCAAATGTGGAGTATACTCGTATTGAATTGTTAACATATCTGCAATAGAAGTAGGGATAAATTGATTTGTATATTTAAGCCTGAAGGTGCAAAATTCTAATTACAGTGGATTTGACAGGTATCAGAGTTGACATAGCGCGAATCGGCTGATTTGCACTGTATCGGGCAGCCGAATGAGGAATACATCTCACATCTAGTTAGCGTCCAATCTCCAATAGGAGCGGTGATACGTTGAATTTAATATTCAGTAATAGGCCTGTTACGATACAGATAGTATTCCACTTTAACGGAACGAATGTAACGCATTGCACGACTCAGCGTCAATGTAAGTTACATTGTCGATGTTTCGTCAGAATATTGCCGCGACTGAAACAAATTACCGTCTCAATGGGACCGTTTTATTTCAAGACTCACGCTACAGTTCCGAATAATTTTCGCCGGACAAGACCGTTTCAAGTTCTAGCAAAAGCAAGCAGTCAAATTCAGGTACATACTATCAATTAAAATCTGATACATTTTTGTGATCCAACATCGATGGGACGATTTCGCTTCGAAATTTTCGGAGGACCACGTAACCTTCCAACGACGACCGCCGTACGAGCAGCGGGTAAGCTTACTTCGCGTCTTAGGTTCCTTCCACCACGTACTCTACTGCTTGATTCTTGGTTGGCAGCTTTCGCCTCTGCTGGTCCGAGAAACTCTTCCCTGACTCGCCTTCTCGTATGTCGCATGTGACGTCTTGCTTTCCGCCGTAGACACTTGTCCGATCTACATACGTTCAACCATTTGCGCGAGACAAGCGCGGCGCTCTGCAGGGTCGGGGGATCCAATTTTCGAAGTATCAAGTGCGAAATCTCCAGTGGTAGTTCGGAAATGATATCTACCTTGCTTGGCACGAACAGACCAACGACGCGTAATAGAGATCTAAAAAACTCCATGTTGCTTCTACTGTTGCGCGAGCACGACTGACGGCCTGACTGAGAATTGAGACATATATATGTGCTGCTCGTCACGGTGGACTGCGTGTTCCGCTTCCGGTGAGAGTTTTGGTCAGTCAGAATCGATCGCGTGTGCGTGTAATTTCATACATATATATAATGTTCAATTCTAGGATAATTCAGTTATCGATTCTAGAATCTGAAAATCGAGTTTATTGTAACAATACTTAAATAAAATACAGAGGTAAACAACAATTAATGATTAAAATGACATAGCTTTGTACAAGGTCTACCTGAAAATCGAAAATCGACTTTCCACGTCCTAAACTACCGCTTTTCCTCTGTCAATCTCCAATACTCTGAATAATAATTTCTCTCTTATGATCGTGTCTATTTCTAACGCTCTAAATCCTTCTTCTTCTCTAACCGTCCGTCTGTGAAATGACTGTTTGGCAAATCGGTTGTCCGTAACAACAAGTAAGGTCACACTGTCCGTTGAACAGAGAAAGTCCCTTTGTTTATCCGCGTTTAAAATCTTAGGGAGTTTACATATATATATATCTCATGAATTCGTGCTCATTGGCGCTTGTACTGACCGGGTAGAATGAGTTCAAGTGGAATCTTGAATACCATGTGTCTAAGAACATTGCTGCATCTGTCCTGTGCGTTCATGTACATATTGCCGTCGCTCAGAAACGGATTTTCATCGGACAAATCGATAAGCGTTGAATTATTTCATAACAATATATCACAATTGAAATAATGCTAATCGAGTGTGCAAGGTAGCAGAACCAAGTCACTGTTGACATTTATCGTCACGGCAGTGAATAATTCTAGGCGACCGAAGGGAAATGAAGAGCTGCAATAATCTAGTGCTGATTTGTACGAACCATACATCGACTAGAACCGAATATCTACCGAACAATTGGTCTGTACATTACCTAACACGTGCCTCCAATGCCCGATTTACATATAGGCTGTGGCCGCTTTCAATCGGCGGTGAGCACTACCATAACATTGGTTGAAAACTTTTAGTGTGTAAAGTAGCTATACCGCAACGTTAAAATAGCCTCGCTTTCATTGCAATGACACAGATGTTTGCACGATACAGGGGTGCCAAAACATGTTATGCCTTAAGTTACAGCTGTCGCAGGGAAGCAGTGAAACACGTAAGTGTAGAACGGGAGATAGTTACGTTACAATAGTTTAAGAATGAGTCTACAACACGTAGACGACTTTCATTTTCTTCCCCGACGAGACCTGAAGAGATAAAGACATGAACAAGAAATTACATGTTATTATTAACAGATATAATATAATCATAGACAGAGAAAATGATTATGGATGCTTGCTCCCAGGTTATCATCGAATATTCGTAGAATTGTTAGTTCGATGTCACCTTCCTAGAATTCTAATATCCAATTTTGGAATTCCAATATCGCACCGCTTCAGGTTTGCCGCTTTATTCAGCTTTTATTCGACACAATGCTTCCATTAAACTTTCTTATACTCGACTCAGCTCCAAGATAAGTGTTGCTCTTTCTTTTATACTGATTCTATTTCTTGAGATTAACACGAACATGAAATAAGAGAAGACGAGTAAATGGTATATACAAATGTGCTTGAATTACGAAGCTTTTCATTAACAATTAAAAAGTTTGCCTTGAGATGTTTTAGCCACGTTATCCATATTAAAAAATCCTTCCTGTATTTAGAACGTTAAAAGCGTCAATTTAATCGATTTAGCTTCCACTGACACAGCGTGGAATCACTTTCGACTAAAAGTGCGACATTTGTCCTAAACAAGCGTAAAGTAGAAAATTTGAACACTCATACTATCTGTTACTGTGAAGCTGCATGCCATTTCTTGACGGGTGTGTCGCAGAAATTGTTCTGCAATCGAAAAAAGATCAACCGCAGTCCTCCAAATGGAACATCAACTTTCTTAATACAATAATTGATCTGTCATGGAACCCCTATAAGAAATTATTAACGTATTTATGGGCTATTTAGAAAGTACAAATTGCAGACAGACAAAATACTCGAAGGCGTTGAAGAGCATGAAGAGTACAGTGCGCATCGAATTGTGGACATACCACCAATAGCAGCGGAGATACGTTTAATTGAGTACTTAAGCCTAAATATTCTATACTGCAATTACAATGAAGTTGACAGGATTCAGAGTTGACTTTGCGCAAACCGGTTGACGAGCGCTGTATTTGGCAGCAAATGTGGGGTATAACGCGCATCGAATTGTCGAGATATCTGGAATAGAAACTGAGATACGTGCAATTGAATACGTAACCGTAAATATGCTATACTGCAATTACAAAGCATTTGGCATGGACCAGGTTTGACATAACAAGATCCGGCTGATGCGCGCTGTAGTTGGCAGCAAATGTGGAGTATACTCGTATTGAATTGTTAACATATCTGCAATAGAAGTAGGGATAAATTGATTTGTATATTTAAGCCTGAAGGTGCAAAATTCTAATTACACTGGATTTGACAGGTACCAGTGTTGACATAGCGCGAATCGGCTGATTTGCACTGTATCGGGCAGCCGAATGAGGAATACATCTCACATCTAGTTAGCGTCCAATCTCCAATAGGAGCGGTGATACGTTGAATTTAATATTCAGTAATAGGCCTGTTACGATACAGATAGTATTCCACTTTAACGGAACGAATGTAACGCATTGCACGACTCAGCGTCAATGTAAGTTACATTGTCGATGTTTCGTCAGAATATTGCCGCGACTGAAACAAATTACCGTCTCAATGGGACCGTTTTATTTCAAGACTACAGTTCCGAATAATTTTCGCCGGACAAGACCGTTTCAAGTTCTAGCAAAAGCAAGCAGTCAAATTCAGGTACATACTATCAATTAAAATCTGATACATTTTTGTGATCCAACATCGATGGGACGATTTCGCTTCGAAATTTTCGGAGGACCACGTAACCTTAAAACGACGACCGCCGTACGAGCAGCGGGTAAGCTTACTTCGCTTCTTAGGTTCCTTCCACCACGTACTCTACTGCTTGATTCTTGGTTGGCAGCTTTCGCGGCTGCTGGTCCGAGAAACTCTTCCCTGACTCGCTTTCTCGTATGTCGCATGTGACGTCTTGCTTTCCGCCGTAGACACTTGTCCGATCTACATACGTTCAACCATTTGCGCGAGACAAGCGCGGCGCTCTGCAGGGTCGGGGGATCCAATTTTCGAAGTATCAAGTGCGAAATCTCCAGTGGTAGTTCGGAAATGATATCTACCTTGCTTGGCACGAACAGACCAACGACGCGTAATAGAGATCTAAAAAACTCCATGTTGCTTCTACTGTTGCGCGAGCACGACTGACGGCCTGACTGAGAATTGAGACATATATATGTGCTGCTCGTCACGGTGGACTGCGTGTTCCGCTTCCGGGTGAGAGTGCTGGTCAGTCAGAATCGATCGCGTGTGCATGTAATTTCATACATATATATAATGTTCAATTCTAGGATAATTCAGTTATCGATTCTAAAATCTGAAAATCGAGTTTATTGTAACAATACTTAAATAAAATACAGAGGTAAACAACAATTAATGATTAAAATGACATAGCTTTGTACAAGGTCTACCTGAAAATCGAAAATCGATTTTCCACGTCCTAAACTACCGCTTTTCCTCTGTCAATCTCCAATACTCTGAATAATAATTTCTCTCTTATGATCGTGTCTATTTCTAACGCTCTAAATCCTTCTTCTTCTCTAACAGTCAGTCTGTGAAATGACTGTTTGGCAAATCGGTTGTCCGTAACAACAAGTAAGGTCACACTGTCCGTTGAACAGAGAAAGTCCCTTTGTTTATCCGCGTTTAAAATCTTAGGGAGTTTACATATATATATATATATATCATGAATTCGTGCTCATTGGCGCTTGTACTGACCGGGTAGAATGAGTTCAAGTGGAATCTTGAATACCATGTGTCTAAGAACATTGCTGCATCTGTCCTGTGCGTTTATGTACATGTTGCCGTCGCTCAGAAACGGATTTTCATCGGACAAATCGATAAGCGTTGAATTATTTCATAACAATATATTACAATTGAAATAATGCTAATCGAGTGTGCAATTTAGCAGAACCAAGTCACTGTTGACATTTATCGTCACGGCAGTGAATAATTCTAGGCGACCGAAGGGAAATGAAGAGCTGCAATAATCTAGTGCTGATTTGTACGAACCATACATCGACTAGAACCGAATATCTACCGAACAATTGGTCTGTACATTACCTAACACGTGCCTCCAATGCCCGATTTACATATAGGCTGTGGCCGCTTTCAATCGGCGGTGAGCACTACCATAACATTGGTTGAAAACTTTTACTGTGTAAAGTAGCTATACCGCAACGTTAAAATAGCCTCGCTTTCATTGCAATGACACAGATGTTTGCACGATACAGGGGTGCCAAAACATGTTATGCCTTAAGTTACAGCTGTCGCAGGGAAGCAGTGAAACACGTAAGTGTAGAACGGGAGATAGTTACGTTACAATAGTTTAAGAATGAGTCTACAACACGTAGACGACTTTCATTTTCTTCCCCGACGAGACCTGAAGAGATAAAGACATGAACAAGAAATTACATGTTATTATTAACAGATATAATATAATCATAGACAGAGAAAATGATTATGGATGCTTGCTCCCAGGTTATCATCGAATATTCGTAGAATTGTTAGTTCGATGTCACCTTCCTAGAATTCTAATATCCAATTTTGGAATTCCAATATCGCACCGCTTCAGGTTTGCCGCTTTATTCAGCTTTTATTCGACACAATGCTTCCATTAAACTTTCTTATACTCGACTCAGCTCCAAGATAAGTGTTGCTCTTTCTTTTATACTGATTCCATTTCTTGAGATTAACACGAACATGAAATAAGAGAAGACGAGTAAATGGTATATACAAATGTGCTTGAATTACGAAGCTTTTCATTAACAATTAAAAAGTTTGCCTTGAGATGTTTTAGCCACGTTATCCATATTAAAAAATCCTTCCTGTATGTAGAACGTTAAAAGCGTCAATTTAATCGATTTAGCTTCCACTGACACAGCGTGGAATCACTTTCGACTAAATGTGCGACATTTGTCCTAAACAAGCGTAAAGTAGAAAATTTGAACACTCATACTATCTGTTCCTGTGAAGCTGCATGCCATTTCTTGACGCGTGTGTCGCAGAAATTGTTCTGCAATCGAAAAAAGATCAACCGCAATCCTCCAAATGGAACATCAACTTTCTTAATACAATAATTGATCTGTCTTGGAACCCCTATAAGAAATTATTAACGTATTTATGGGCTATTTAGAAAGTACAAATAGCAGACAGACAAAATACTTGAAGGCGTTGAAGAGCATGAAGAGTACAATGCGCATCGAATTGTGGACATACCACCAATAGCAGCGTAGATACGTTTAATTGAGTACTTAAGACTAAATATTCTAAACTGCAATTACAATTAAATTGACAGGATTCAGAATTGACTTTGCGCAAACCGGTTGATGAGCGCTGTATTTGGCAGCAAATGTGGAGTATAACGCGCATCGAATTGTCGCCACATTTCCAATGGAAACGGAGATACGTTCAATTGAATATTTAAGATAGAATATGCAGTACTGCAAAAACGTTGGTTTCGAACTCGACCCGAGTTGACATAATGTAAACGGGTGCAGGTGCACTTTGTTTGGCAGGAAATGTGGTGTATAACGAGCATCGAATTGTCGACACATCTCCAATGGAAACGGAGATACGTTCAATTGAATATGGAAGACTGAATCTGCTGTACTGCAAAAACATTAAATATGACCTCGACCCGAGTTGACATAATGTAAACAAGAGCGGGTCCGCTGTATTTAGCAGCAAATGTGGAGTATAACGCGCATGTAATTGTCGACATGTCTACAATGAAAACGGAGATATGCTCAATTGAATACTGAAGCCTAAGTATGCACAACAGCAATTACAAAGGATTTGGCAGGGACCAGGATTGACATAGCGAATACCGGCTGATGTGCGCTGTATTTGGCAGCAAATGTGGAGTATAACGCACATCGAATTGTCGAGATATCTGGAATTGAAACTGAGATACGCTCAATTGGATATTAAAGACAGAATCTGCAAAGCGGCAATTACGCTGGATTTCACAGGACACAGAGTTGACATTGCGCAATTTGGTTGATGTGCGCTGCATTTGCCAGCAAATGCGGGGTATACCGCGCATCGAATTGTCCACATATCTCCAATGGAAACGGCGATACTTTCAGTTGACTATTGAAGCATGAATATGCAGTACAGCAATAACATTGGATTTGTCCTCGACCTGAGTTGACATAGAGTAAACTGATGCGTGTGCTCAGTATTCGGCAGCAAGTGGGGAATATAACGCGCATCGAATTGTCGGCATATCTCCAATGGAAACGGAGTTACGTTCAATTGAATATTTCAGACACAATCTGCAAAACAGCAATAACGCTGTATTTGACAGAGCCCCGAGTTGACATTGCGCAAACTGGTTGATGTGCACTGTATTTGGCAGGAAATGTGCGGTATAACGCGCATTGAATTGTCTATATATCACGAATAGCAGAGGAGATACTTTCAATTGATAATTGAAGCCTGTATATGCAGTACTGCAATGACATTGGACTTGACCTCGACCGGAGTTGACATTATGAAAACATGAGCAAGTGGACTGTATTGGGCAGCATGTGGGGAGTATAACGCGCATCGAATTGACGACATATCTCCAATGGAAACGGAGATACGTTCAACTGAACATTTCAGACAAAATGTGCAAAATTCCAATTACGCTGGATTTGACAGGACATAGACTTTACTTAGGTAAAACGGGCAGATCTGCTCTGTATTTGGCATCACATGTCGAGTATACCGCGCATCGAATTGTCGACATGGCACCTATAGCAGCGCAGATACGTTTAATTGAATACTGAAAACTAAATATGCAAAACTGCAATTACAATGGATTTGACAGGGACCAGGGTTGACACATCAATTTGCTGTCTTGTAATTTATATTTCTTTGCTAATGATTCTATGTACTTTGATTGGCTTAGTTTCATTTCATTTTTGATATAATCATACTGTATGTTTATTCCAAGATATTCTTTCACTTCACCTAAATCTTTCATTTTAAATTTGTCCTTTAATAACTTCTTTATATCCTGTATTCCTCTTCTGTCTTTACTACAAATTAACAAATCATCTACATATATTAGCAAATACACAACATTTTCCCCTTCTCCATGCGTATATAAGTACAATACTACATTATTCTTCTTAAAACCTTATCTCGTCACATACATATCAAAACAGTCATACCAAACCCTCGGACTTTCATTTAACCCATAAAGCGCTTTCGATAATTTACAAACTCTATTCGTTCCGTCCGCATATCCCTTTGGTTGATTTACATATACCTCCGAGCTCACTTCTCCATTTAAAAAGGCAGTTTCCACATCCATTTGCTCAATGATTATCCATTTTGAAGACAGTGTGTTAGCAAAATCATAAGGGTCTGATTACACGCTACTGGAGAATATATGTCATCAACTACGTTTCTTTGTTGAAATCCTCTTACCACTAATCTAGCCTTACACCTATCATGATTTCTTGTATAGTATATATATATATGTCGGAGATGAAAGAAAGCCGAAGCCTTTCCTTGCAAATTTTGGAAACATCCTATAGTACCTTAGCCTAGATTTTATTATAGTTGTAATTGTTTAAGATTTGTGATAGTGAGCTTGGGCTCGATGCGACAGCCAGTCGCCGAACGTAGCCGCGGTCACGGGATGAACGCTTTGTTCACGCAACAAAGGCATGGAGTAATTCTATAGCTCTCCTTAAAAAAAGGAAATAGTTGTAACACTCGACAGTAAACATTCCAACGGTCTCTGTCCCGTAACTCGCCACACGCAGACCCTATTCTTCGAGTAAGATGATTGCCAGATGTCGATGCGTCTCCGCAGTACATGTTCAGCTAGCCTGAGGGCCCGTTATAAATCTTAAGATTTAGTTGACTAAAGTCCTTCAAACAGACAAACAGTCTTTGTCCCAACTATGGGAAGATAGGGGAGACCTATTTTTCAACGAATGACGTCTCCCACTACCGACTTTCCCTCGAGGGCGACTAGCATCCCTTTTCTAACCATCGATATGGAGATTGACCAATTAGCAGCAATGTCAATTTCCCTTACTTTCCGAACGAAGGCTATGCTCGACGAATCCGATGATCTCGTGTCCTTAGACACACCCCATCATAGTTTTCCTCTGTGACATCATCGGGACGGAAAGGCATTCTTCCTTGTGGTCCCATCGACGAATAAAGTAACTCCTTACGATCAGCGGATATTACGTGAGCACGTTCATCTATCATCCCGTCGACCGCGGATTCGTTATTGAACCTAGGATCATTGTCATTAGTTTCTCGGATATCTAATTACCACGGTTACTTGTCCAGTTCTATGATAATCGTATCTGCACTAGTCAATGTCTTCTCTATTGCATAACGACACGTGTAATCCAAACGAAGATTCGTTTCACGCCCCTAACCCTAATTTTAATGTAAAGCCGACATATATGTATGAAATTACATGCACACGTGATCGATTCTGACTGACCTGCACTCTCACCCGGAAGCGGAACACGCAGTCCACCGTGACGAGCAGTCGTGCTCGCGCAACAGTAGAAGCAACATGGAGTTTTTTAGATCTCTATTACGCGTCGTTGGTCTGTTCGTGCCAAGCAAGGTAGATATCATTTCCGAACTACCACTGGAGATTTCGCACCTGATACTTCGAAAATTGGATCCCCCGACCCTGCAGAGCGCCGCGCTTGTCTCGCGCAAATAGTTGAACGTATGTAGATCGGACAAGTGTCTACGGCGGAAAGCAAGACGTCACATGCGACATACGAGAAAGCGAGTCAGAGAAGAGTTTCTCGGACCAGCAGCCGCGAAAGCTGCCAACCAAGAATCAAGCAGTAGAGTACGTGGTGGAAGGAACCTAAGACGCGAAGTAAGCTTACCCGCTGCTCGTACGGCGGTCGTCGTTGGAAGGTTACGTGGTCCTCCGAAAATTTCGAAGCGAAATCGTCCCATCGATGTTGGATCACAAAAATGTATCAGATTTTAATTGATAGTATGTACCTGAATTTGACTGCTTGCTTTTGCTAGAACTTGAAACGGTCTTGTCCGGCGAAAATTATTCGGAACTGTAGCGTGAGTCTTGAAATAAAACGGTCCCATTGAGACGGTAATTTGTTTCAGTCGCGGCAATATTCTGACGAAACATCGACAATGTAACTTACATTGACGCTGAGTCGTGCAGTGCGTTACATTCGTTCCGTTAAAGTGGAATACTATCTGTATCGTAACAGGCCTATTACTGAATATTAAATTCAACGTATCACCGCTCCTATTGGAGATTGGACGCTAACTAGATGTGAGATGTATTCCTCATTCGGCTGCCCGATACAGTGCAAATCAGCCGATTCGCGCTATGTCAACTCTGGTACCTGTCAAATCCAGTGTAATTAGAATTTTGCACCTTCAGGCTTAAATATACAAATCAATTTATCCCTACTTCTATTGCAGATATGTTAACAATTCAATACGAGTATACTCCACATTTGCTGCCAACTACAGCGCGCATCAGCCGGATCTTGCTATGTCAAACCTGGTCCATGCCAAATGCTTTGTAATTGCAGTATAGCATATTTACGGTTACGTATTCAATTGCACGTATCTCAGTTTCTATTCCAGATATCTCGACAATTCGATGCGCGTTATACCCCACATTTGCTGCCAAATACAGCGCTCGTCAACCGGTTTGCGCAAAGTCAACTCTGAATCCTGTCAACTTCATTGTAATTGCAGTTTAGAATATTTAGGCTTAAGTACTCAATTAAACGTATCTCCGCTGCTATTGGTGGTATGTCCACAATTCGATGCGCACTGTACTCTTCATGCTCTTCAACGCCTTCGAGTATTTTGTCTGTCTGCTATTTGTACTTTCTAAATAGCCCATAAATACGTTAATAATTTCTTATAGGGGTTCCATGACAGATCAATTATTGTATTAAGAAAGTTGATGTTCCATTTGGAGGACTGCGGTTGATCTTTTTTCGATTGCAGAACAATTTCTGCGACACACCCGTCAAGAAATGGCATGCAGCTTCACAGTAACAGATAGTATGAGTGTTCAAATTTTCTACTTTACGCTTGTTTAGGACAAATGTCGCACTTTTAGTCGAAAGTGATTCCACGCTGTGTCAGTGGAAGCTAAATCGATTAAATTGACGCTTTTAACGTTCTAAATACAGGAAGGATTTTTTAATATGGATAACGTGGCTAAAACATCTCAAGGCAAACTTTTTAATTGTTAATGAAAAGCTTCGTAATTCAAGCACATTTGTATATACCATTTACTCGTCTTCTCTTATTTCATGTTCGTGTTAATCTCAAGAAATGGAATCAGTATAAAAGAAAGAGCAACACTTATCTTGGAGCTGAGTCGAGTATAAGAAAGTTTAATGGAAGCATTGTGTCGAATAAAAGCTGAATAAAGCGGCAAACCTGAAGCGGTGCGATATTGGAAGTCCAAAATTGGATATTAGAATTCTAGGAAGGTGACATCGAACTAACAATTCTACGAATATTCGATGATAACCTGGGAGCAAGCATCCATAATCATTTTCTCTGTCTATGATTATATTATATCTGTTAATAATAACATGTAATTTCTTGTTCATGTCTTTATCTCTTCAGGTCTCGTCGGGGAAGAAAATGAAAGTCGTCTACGTGTTGTAGACTCATTCTTAAACTATTGTAACGTAACTATCTCCCGTTCTACACTTACGTGTTTCACTGCTTCCCTGCGACAGCTATAACTTAAGGCATAACATGTTTTGGCACCCCTGTATCGTGCAAACATCTGTGTCATTGCAATGAAAGCGAGGCTATTTTAACGTTGCGGTATAGCTACTTTACACAGTAAAAGTTTTCAACCAATGTTATGGTAGTGCTCACCGCCGATTGAAAGCGGCCACAGCCTATATGTAAATCGGGCATTGGAGGCACGTGTTAGGTAATGTACAGACCAATTGTTCGGTAGATATTCGGTTCTAGTCGATGTATGGTTCGTACAAATCAGCACTAGATTATTGCAGCTCTTCATTTCCCTTCGGTCGCCTAGAATTATTCACTGCCGTGACGATAAATGTCAACAGTGACTTGGTTCTGCTACCTTGCACACTCGATTAGCATTATTTCAATTGTGATATATTGTTATGAAATAATTCAACGCTTATCGATTTGTCCGATGAAAATCCGTTTCTGAGCGACGGCAACATGTACATGAACGCACAGGACAGATGCAGCAATGTTCTTAGACACATGGTATTCCAGATTCCACTTGAACTCATTCTACCCGGTCAGTACAAGCGCCAATGAGCACGAATTCATGAGATATATATGTCGGAGATGAGAGGAAAGCCGAGGCCTTTCCTTAGAAATTTTGGGAACATCCACTAGTACCTTAGGCTAGATTTTATTATAGTTGTAATCATTTAAGATTTGTAATAAGCGAGATTGGGTTCGAGGTGACAATCGGTCGCCGAACGTAGCCACGGTCACGGGACGGACGTTTGTCTAACGGAGGTCTGGAGTGGTTGTATGTGTTTTCCGAGAAATGTGGTTGTGGCGGCATGCGGCCTCGAGAGCGGGCCTAGCCACGTGTGATGTTGCCTCGGAGGTACCGATGGAATGGGACATACATTGTATCAATAATCAAAACTCCAGACAGAAACTGCCTAGCAACGGCGTTTGGAACTTTCTCGATGCTTCCAACGAGTGTGCCTAGCAACGGCGTTTGGAACCTTCTCGATGCTTCCAAACGGGTATAGAAAACAAAGTGCAATCGTACAGCGAGAAAAATCTCCACGAGGCTGGCATTCTTGCGGTTGCCTTGGAGAGTGACACATCGAGCATTTTCGACAATCGCATTTACACCTAACATTAGTTTCGCTGAGTAAAGAGTTATCCCGGTGACCGTGGATTCGTTTGAACCTAAAACTTTGCAACTAGTGTTATTTAATTTATTATTCGTAGATCGCATTATTCATTAGGTTTAGTATTTGTTAGACTTATTATTAGTGGTACTTATTATTTGTTAAGCTTAGTGATAGACTTGTATATACGCGTGAATAAAATCTCGGCTTTTTGAAACGATGGCTAATCCACCTGAAGAGTTGTCACGCGCCCAAAGTTCGAATCCTGACCCGACATCAGAAGTGGGATCAGAACCGTTTAAAGTGATACAAGAGCAAATGGCCCTTATACGCGACTTAATTCAGACGCTATCGCACAAACCGGGGGAGCAAAGACCGAGTACGGAATCTAAGGATGCAAGGTTACCACGTTTTGACCCCGAAGGCGCGGGCGCCGATCCATCCGCGTGGTGCTCTCATGCTGATCTGATTTTGAAAGACCACCCGATGCAAGATAGTGCGTTACTTTCCGCTCTAAATCACGCCCTAAGGGGTTCTGCCGCGCATTGGCTTTCACAAATAGTGCGCGGTGGAAAGCTTACCTGGCCAACGTTCAAGGGACAATTTCTTTCGCGTTTTGGTGGCAAAGAGACAGCCGCTTCGGCGTTAATAAGGATATCCAGTGTACGACCGTCGGAGACCGAATCCTCAGGAGCGTACGGTAGTCGCCTCCGTTCCATGCTGCAGATGAAGTTGCAAGATCTAACGATGCCCGAAGTGATCAATGCCTTCGCCCTTTATATGCTAAGTTCACAAGATCGACGCTTTCGGCGACTAACGCTCGCGAATAATATCAAGACGGAGGACCAATTTCATGATGAAATGAGGGTTCTTACTTACAACGATCAGCCGACATTTTCGCCAGGAAATTCACTAACGGAACCTGAAGCTAAACGAAGCAGGCTATCAGTTTCTCGGATTAAGTGCTACCGCTGTGGTGCCCACGGACATAGGAGAACGGAGTGTCGCCTGAAAACACAAACGGGGAAGGAGCAGGATATACGAAACCCAAAGGAGAAACGACCAGCCGCACCGTCGAAGGTGACCTGCTTCAAATGCCACGAGGAGGGACATATCGCGCCTAATTGTCCATCATCGCGGAAAAGAAATTACGATTCCATTGACGATCGCCGGATCGACTCCTGTGTAGTGGAAGCTCCGGCTGGTAGATTAAGCCATCTGGGTGAGTCGTATCCATTTTACTTTGATTCTGGGGCCGAGTGTTCGTTAATTAAAGAGTCCTTAGCCTCGAAATTTTCGGGTAAAAGAACAACCGATGTAGTAGTGATGCGGGGAATTGGGAATACTTGTATTAAGAGTACACTTCAGATTTTGTCCACTGTTTGTATTAACGGTCTTACATTGGAGATAGTTTTTCATGTCCTTGCTGATAATTACTTAAAATACGATATCATGATTGGTCGCGAGATTTTAAGCCAAGGATTCGACGTAAATATCACGCAAAATAGTCTCGTTATTTGTAAAACAAAGGTCATTAACGCTTGTGGTAAAGTCGCGGAAGATGCGGTCAACGTTAACGAGGTTGACACTGACGTGGTCGGTAACGATAAAGATCGATTAATCTCTGTTCACGAAAAATTTAAAGAATCATTCATTACGGGTTTCCCGCGTACTCGCGTCAGTACGTGTCAGTTAGAAATACGGTTAATTGATCCCAACGTCACCGTGCAGAGAAGCCCTTACAGGCTTAGCGAGGAAGAGCGAAGAATAGTACGCGAGAGAATAGACGAATTAATTAGAGCACAAATTGTAAGACCTAGTAATTCGCCGTTCGCGAGCCCGATGATACTCGTGAAGAAGAAGGACGGCTCAGACAGATTGTGTGTAGACTTCCGAGCGCTGAATAAAAATACGGTCGCGGATCGGTATCCCTTACCCCTTATTGCTGATCAAATCGCGAGATTGCAAAGTGCGAGATACTTCATTAGCCTGGACATGGCTAGCGGATTTCACCAGATTCCCACTCATCCTAACTCGACGGAATATACTGCGTTCGTTACCCCCGACGGTCAATACGAGTACGTGACGATGCCATTTGGGCTAAAAAATGCACCAGCCGTTTTCCAGAGAGCCATTTTCAAAGCCTTAGGCGACCTCGCTTATTCGTATGTCGTTGTTTATTTGGACGACGTTCTAATAATTGCCGATTCGATAGATCAAGCTCTAGAAAGGTTGCACACTGTACTAAACACCCTCGTAAACGCCGGATTTTCTTTCAATTTCGCTAAATGTTCCTTTCTGAAGACGTCGGTACTTTATTTGGGATATGTAATTCGTAACGGAGAAGTTCGTCCAAACCCGGGAAAAATACAAGCTTTGAATTCTTTACCTGCACCGTCGACCGTCACACAGCTTAGGCAGTTCATAGGTTTGGCCTCTTACTTCCGGAAATTTATTCCTAAATTTTCGGAAGTGATGAAACCCTTGTATGCACTCACTTCTAGTAGCAAGCACATAACTTGGACAGACAGGCACGAAAAGATAAGACAAAAGGTAATTTCCGTTCTGACCGACGCGCCGGTGTTAATGATATTTGATCCCAGTCATCCCATAGAGCTACATACCGACGCTAGTTCGGAGGGGTATGGAGCTATTTTAATGCATAAGGTCGAGGGGAAAAACAGAGTCATCGAATATTATAGTAAAAGGACTAGTCCCGCGGAATCTAGGTATCATTCGTACGAACTGGAGACACTAGCAGTGGTAAGCGCCGTCAAGCATTTCCGACACTACTTACATGGACGGAAATTCTTAGTAGTTACCGACTGTAATTCTTTGAAAGCCTCCAGCAACAAAGTAAATTTAAACGACCGGGTTTATAGGTGGTGGGCTTATTTGCAAACATTCGATTTTGACATCATGTATCGAGAGGGTAAACGAATGGCCCACGTAGATTTCTTTTCGCGAAACCCCGTAGACTTGAATCGCCGTGTGATCGACAAGGTCGCAGAGAAAGAGATTAATCTGGCCGAGATCTCCGAAGATTGGCTATTAGCGGAACAACGTCGCGATCCGCAAATCTCCGAAATCGTTAATAAACTACAGAACGAAGAGCTCGCGGAAGATATCGCGAATACGTACGAACTGCGATCCGGTACACTTTACCGTAAAATACAACGAAAGGGCAGAACCCTCTGCTTACCCATTGTTGCGAGAGGTTTTAGATGGTCCGTCATCAACCATGTGCATCAGTCAATTATGCACTTAGGGTGGGATAAAACGCTCGAGAAGCTCTATGAGTATTACTGGTTCGAGGGAATGGCGAAGTATGTTCGCAAATTCGTCGAGAACTGCCATGCTTGTAGAGTTTCGAAGGCTAGTTCAGGTAAAATACAAGCTGAACTGCATCCTATACATAAGACCGGCATACCGTGGCAAACGGTGCACATGGACATAACGGGCAAGCTGAGTGGCAAGAATGACTCGAAAGAGTATGTCATCGTCTTGGTCGATGCTTTTACGAAATTCGTGCACTTACATCACACACGCAAATTGGATTCGCTTAGCGTTATCAAGGCACTTAAGTCCGCCATATTTTTGTTCGGTAGTCCCTGTCGGATAATAGCAGATCAGGGTAGATGTTTCACGGGCCGGGAATTTCAAGAATTCTGTGAGAGCAAACAAATCAAAGTTCATTTGATCGCGACCGGTGCAAGTAGGGCCAATGGGCAAGTAGAACGCGTTATGAGTACGTTGAAAAATATGTTTACAACGGTAGAAACGACCGGGCGTTCATGGCAAGACGCGATCGGGGAGATGCAATTGGCTTTGAATTGCACCATCAACCGCGTAACCAAATCGAGTCCTTTAGAGTTATTGATTGGTAGAGCAGCAAGACGGTATGACTTATTACTACCTGATAACATCGAGGAAAAAGAAATAGACATCTCCAGTGTAAGACAACAGGCAATAAAAGAGATGGAAGCTAGTGCTAGGTATGACAAAGAGAGATTCGATAAAACCAAAGCTAAAGTAGTTAGGTTTAATCTCGGTGATTTGGTACTGCGCCAAAATGAAGAAAGGAACCAGACAAAATTGGATCCAAAATTCAGGGGTCCGTTTGTGATATCGGAGGTCCTGGAAGGAGACCGATATACCTTGAAAACACTGGATGGGAAAAGGTCATACAAGTACAGTCACGACAGGTTAAGGAAAATGCCGGATAGTTGCATTCCTGATGAGTTGGATGTCTGTTGTGATGACGAGAACAGTGACCATGGCGATGTGAGTACCCCGATCTCAGAGGATCGTAGGATTATATGAGCCCAGGTGCGGCCATGGGGTGGAGTTCAGTGTGGTCAAGCACTGGAAGTGACAATGTCACGAAGCTGGAGCCGGTCTAGTACCGACAATGTCACGAAGTTGGAGCTGGTCTAGTACCGACAGGGACAATGTCACGAAGCTGGAGCCGGTCTAGTACCGACAATGTCACGAAGTTGGAGCTGGTCTAGTACCGACAGCGACGATGTCACGAGGCTGGAGCTGGTCTAGTACCGACAGCGACAATGTCACGAGGCTGGAGCTGGTCTAGTGTCGACAGCGATCGTGTTACGAAGCTGGTTATGTAACGAACTTTGAGTGAATGTGCGATTCGAAGGATGAGACCCATTTGGGTGTGAAATCGAGAATGGTCCGTCATGTCATTACGACCCGACTGAAAGCACACAGAATGCAACTGGCACTTTGAATGCTAATCACAATGATAATAATCTTGCTTCTTTTTGTTTTGTTACCGAAGGTACACCCGAGGACGTGTGATAGTCAGGATGGCCGTGTCGGAGATGAGAGGAAAGCCGAGGCCTTTCCTTAGAAATTTTGGGAATATCCACTAGTACCTTAGCCTAGATTTTATTATAGTTGTAATCATGTAAGATTTGTAATAAGCGAGATTGGGTTCGAGGTGACAATCGGTCGCCGAACGTAGCCACGGTCACGGGATGGACGTTTGTCTAACGGAGGTCTGGAGTGGTTGTATGTGTTTTCCGAGAAATGTGGTTGTGGCGGCATGCGGCCTCGAGAGTGGGCCTAGCCACGTGTGATGTTGCCTCGGAGGTACCGATGGAATGGGACATACATTGTATCAATAATCAAAACTCCAGACAGAAACTGCCTAGCAACGGCGTTTGGAACTTTCTCGATGCTTCCAACGAGTGTGCCTTTTTTTTTTTTTTTTAACGTGGAGAAATCCTCATGGACACCCGCCTGCTGTCCCACAGCATTCTTGGCGGGTAGTGTCGGACTCTTACCGACTAAAACTCCACGGTTGTCTTCCTGACGTTGGTCCAGGTGCGTCCGGGATCTCTTGCGAATTACTACCGGGTGCCCCTGCCGTCTATCTCCCTCGTGGTGCTTCGGGGAGGCTTCCTGTCGTCCAGAAAATTACGGGACGCTTCCTGTGGTGCCTCGACCACTCCACGTCCTCGGAGTGGCCATCTCCAAGAACGAAAAATGGCTCCAGCGCTCCTCTTCGTCAACGCCTCGCGGCGGTCACCCATCCTTGACCGTACCGCGACCACCGTTGCTTAACTTCCGTGATCGGACGAGAACTTTTTTTTTTTTTTATTTTTTTTAATACGTTTATTGAACCAAGATACAATTTTAACTACATTTGATTATTCATAATAAACAATGAACAATGAAATAATGCGTTAGGCAAAGGTACCGTTACGCGACGGCACGACGCAGCCACACTGTATTATGTGTCGGCGCTTTACATTTATTTTGCGTTCGTTGCGCTGTTTGGATTTAAGCCGCTCGGAGGCGGGGCTTATGTGCGATTTCGTGTTTTTTTTTTTTTTTTTTTTGTCCTGAAAACTTGGTCGGAAAAACAGGACGCTTCGGTATTCTGGTTTGGGGGGGGGGATGCGAGGGAGTGGGTGGGGGGGTGTCGATTAGTGTTTATTTGCTACATTTATAGTATGTACAGATTACATCTGTGTTTTATGGAGTCAGAATTGGGTTCTGCCGGGTTGCTGGTTTTCTCTCTTCTTTTATTGCGGGGTCTGTATCCACCAGTATTTTTTTGTGTTTCTCCTGTGTTTGTCTTCGGTGTCTTTCAGCGGGAGGGCCATGTTGTATCTCCATCTGGTGTCTGTGGACTGGCCATTTAGGTTTTCTTCATATAGAATGGTTTTTATCCCGATTTTTCTCTTTATGTGGTAAATTATCGGGATGTTATTTTGGTCCTGGAGGTAATTTTTTCCGTCTAGGTAGGGGAAAGCTTCTGGGGGGATGTAGCCTGTTGTCAGAGTGCTTTTGAAGTATGCGTCGTTTGGTAGTAAGCAGCTGAAGATTAGGCTGTTTTCTGTTATCCTTGCCGCTTGCGCGTAGTGGTTTCTTATTAGCTTTAGAATGTGGCAGTCTATTCGGTGGATGTTGGCTCTGTCATAGATTGTTTTATTCTTTACGTATTTTTTGTATCCGCTGTGTTCGGATCTGTAGGTACTCAAGCAGGCTCTGATGCATTTTCTTTCGAATATGCGGATTTTCTCCATTTGGGAGGCTGATATGTTGTACCAGATTGGGCAGCCGTAGGTTATAATCGGTCTGATTAGTGCTTGGTAGCATAGAATTTTCACTTTGCTGTCGAGATGTTTGGAGTAGAAAAGTTTTTTTATTTTCCAAAATGCTTTATTGGCCTTGGCCAGTTGGATTTCGGAGTGCTGCTTGTAGTTTAGTTTGTGGTCTATGTTGACGCCTAGGTACTTTACGCAGTTTTTGTGTGGTATGAGTGTCCCTTTATTTTCTTTTTCTCTTATTTGGAATTTTTTGCGGTGTTCTCTTTCTGCTTTGCCGATTTTACATGATTCGGGTATAAACAGTATGGTTTCACATTTGCTTGTGTTGATTTTTAGTTTCCATGCGTGGTAGTAGTCGTTTATTTTTTCGAAAAGTTCTTGAAGATCTGTTTTTATTGTTTTGGTTTTGCGGCCTGTTACGTAGATGATTAGGTCATCCGCGAAGGCTATGGAGCGTTTATGGGTGGATGCATTGAGATTGAAGAGATTTAGTAAGTCACTGTTGTAAATACTGAAGAGTAACGGGGAATTTACTGTGCCTTGTTGCAGCCCGTTTTTTATGGAGAATTCTTTGCTTGATGTGTGTGCGCCTTCGGACATTATGAATGTTCTACTTGTGATCATGACCCAGACTATTTTGATTAGGTATTTTGGGAAATTTTTCTTTATTAATTTGTATATGAGACCTGGGATCCAGACTGTGTCGAACGCTTTTTCGAGGTCTATTAGGCAGGCGGCTACGCGTTGTTTTGCGTTTAGGGCCCAGCAGATGTCCGACGTAAGTTTGTTTATTGCGTGAATTGTGGAGTGTTTGTGTCGGAAGCCGAATTGATTTTCTGGGATTATTTCATTTTTTGCGCAGAAGGAGTTTAGGGGGTTGTTTATTATTATTTCAAATACTTTGCTTATGTTGGGGAGGAGACTTATGGGTCGTAGGTTTGAGGGTGATGAGCCGTCTTTGTTTTTTTTTGCGATAGCTATCAATTTGGCTTTTTTCCATTTTTGGGGGAAGTATGTGTTGTTTAGTGCATTGTTGAAGATTACTGTGTAGTACCATTTTATTTTGTTCGGTAGGTGCTTGAGTAAAATGTTTGGTATGCCGTCGAAGCCGGAGGACTTTTTGTTGTTTAGTTTGGAGAGGATTGTGTTTAGTTGGTTGTAGTTTGTGAAGTAGTTTATTTCTGGATCTGGTTGTTTGGGGTTGTCTGCGGTGTTTTCATTTGAGAATGTGCAGACCGTTTTGTTTAACGTTATGTCTTGTTCTATTTCATTTTTGAGTTTGTTTGTTTCGGCGATGATAATTCTGTTTAGTCGTTCTCGGCCCATGTGTTCGTTTTGTGTGTGTATTTTGGAAAAGTGGGTGCCGATTATATCTAGTTTATCTTCTGTCTTGGTTATTATGAAGTTACCCTCGGTGTCTTTGACGGAGTTGTGTAACGATATCCCTGCTTCTTGGATGAGGGGGGCGTTTTCTGGGGGCAATTTGAGAGGTGGGATGGGGTTTTGTCCTTTAGATCTGAAGATTTGATTTATTTGTGGGAACATGTTGACTGAGTCGTTTTTTGAGATGTTTTTTATTTTGTCTGTCCAGTAATGGTTTATCGAGTTTGCGAATTCTTGTTTCAGTTGCGCTTTTATTTTGTATAGTAGGTACTTTAGGAATTCTAGTTCTTCTCTTTTGTCGTAGGAGTAGTTGTATTTTATATTGTTTATTTTGGAGAGTATGTAGCTTTTGTCTCGGTGTAGGTCTTTTATTTTATAGTTGATATAGGGTTCGCATGAATTTTTTTGTTTTATGTTTGGTACGGATTTTTGGAGGGCGATTTGTGTGTGTTTTTCTATTTCGTCTACGAACGAGTCGATTTGTCCGTTTGTTAGGTTTTCATTGTTGTAGATTTTTAGGTTGCAGTTCTGTTCTAGTATGTTTTGGAACTTTTTCCAGTCTGCCTTTTTGTAATTGTACCTGGGTGTCTCGGTCTGCGTTTCGAGTGTTAGGAAATCGGATGTGTTCTTGCTTATGTGAAATAATAGGGCGTTATGGTCACTGTCATAGGCTAGGGTTTTGAGGGTGCTATTTGGACGTAGCTTTTGGAATTTTAGTCGCGCATCTGCTAGGCATATGTCCAGGTAAGAGCCTCCTTTTGGGTAGGAGGGTAGTTCGGAGCTGTATAAGGTTGTTTTGAAGTGAATGCTTTTACTGTCTAGCCATTTCCTAATGAAGTTACCTCTCGTATTGTTTACTTCGTTTTTCCAGCTTGTATGTTTTGCGTTAAGGTCGCCTGCTATTATGTAGTAGTTTTCCGGTTTGTTGAGCTGTAAGAGTTCGAACAGTTTATTGAATTCGTCGTTAAATTCTTTCTGGTTTCCGAGAGTTGCGTAGGCTGCCGTGATGTATAGGTTTTCTTTATTGCTTATATTTATTTTTATGATCGATGTTTCTAGGATTTTGAAGCTTGTTATTTTGTCATTTAGAATTGTTTTGTGTTTTATGGGGTTTTTTATGAGAATTGCTGTTCCTCCTCCTTGGCTGGCGTTCGGTCTGTCGTGTCTTATCATGGAGTAGTTTTTGAAGTGTACTTTGTGTTTTTTATTTAGTTTTGTTTCCGAGATGAGTACGATGTCGGGGGATTCTTTATTTATTAGGGTTAGCAGACTGTATCTTTTTTGGTTTGAGATTAGGGAGTTGACATTTATTGCAATTATTTTCAGATGTTTTAAGTTTAGTTTGTATGGTTTTTTTATTGTAGTTGTTGGTTTTGTGGATTTTGGTTACTCGTCGTCCGGACTATTGAGAGTGCTGAAGATGGCTTCGAACCTTTCTTCGTGCGTGGATAGTGTTTTTTTAATTCGTTTAGTTGTATCTGCTGTTCTTTTAGCGCTTGGAGAATACTTTTTTTGAAGTCTTCGATGACGTTTATGATGCTTAGTTGGGGGGTGTTATCGAATGTAGTTGAGCTTTGGCTTGAGCGCAGATTTTGGCTTGTTATTTGTGGTGTGTTTTCGGTTATTTGGTTTGATTTTATTTGTTGTCTTACTACGTCAGAGAATTTTAGTTCTGGGACGTATTTACGGCTTATCTGGGCAATACGTTTTATTTTTGTTTCTTTATCTTTTTTTGTTTTTTCGGCTAGCTTTTTGCGTAGCTCTACGAGTTTGGGGCACCCCTTGTATGACGCGGGGTGACCGTAGTTTTTGCAGTTAACGCAGAATATTTTCTCCTTGGTTACTGCTTCTTCTTTTTTTATTTTGCACTCGCCTGGGCCATGGGGCTCAGTGCATTTTACACAGCGGTAGTTTAGGTTACAGTTTTGCGCTGTGTGACCTAATCGTTGGCATTTGTGGCATTGTGTAATGTCGTCTTTTTTTTATTATTTTCTCCCATTTTATCTTAAAGTAGTTAAAATGGTTGATTTTAAGAAGTTTGCTCACGTTGCTTTCGGGGGATAATTGGATTATGAATATTGGGAGTAGTATGTTGTTCTCTCTTGATCTTTTCGTCGTGAATCGTGAGACTTTTGTGAACTGTACTTCGTCTATTTGTAAGGATTGTAGGTCTGTGAGTATTTCTGTTTCAGAGTAACTATTGTCTAAGCCTTTTAGCAAGTATGTATGGTGTTTTTCAGTTTTGGGTGTATACGTGTAGAAGCTTGTGTTGGCTGCGACGAGGGTTTCTTTCGCTTTGTGGAAGTCGGGTAAGTTTCGGAGGTAGAGTGCATGCTTACCTGCGTGAATTTTTTTAATATAAAATTGCTTAATTCCTGCAATTTTTTCGATTAAGGTTACCGTGTCTCTCGGTTCTTGGAGCGTAATGTTGATGGGTGGTGGCTTGATTTCCCTTGTAGCGGGCGGGGCGTCTGTGCGATCGTCTGCGGTCTGCCTGTTGGGGTGTCCGTCGGGTGCCCGGCTCCCTCGTGGTGGGGCTGGAGGAGTTGAGCCTCCTGGGTTGATCGATGGGGCCTGCCGCCCCTGCTGCGTTGATTGTTTTGATGCTATTGGGGGACTGTATATCCCCGTTTTTCCTCTCAACATGTCATTTTTTTTTTTATCTGAATCAATGTTGGATTGGTTGGTGGTTCCGGCTGTGGTTGAGGTTGAGGGTCCGCTTGCAGAACGCTGAACCTGTTACTCGTTTGGATCGCTGGCGGCGAGGCGGCTTTTAAGGGCCTCATGTTTTCGATTTCCTTGGACTTTTCGGCTTGGCCGGAGAGGTACTCTCTTTCAGCGTTTATTTGGATATTTTCCAATCCTTTGGGCCTGGCCACCAGGTTTGGTTGTGGGTTGAGTTTCCGCGACTTTTGCGCGGAGAGTCTTGAGCTATTGTTGATTTCCTTGGCCGCTTGCTGCAAGTTAATTTTTCTTTTGATGGTTTTTTTCATCGGTTCTCTGGAGGGTTCCGTTTCCTTGCTCTTTGCTTCATTATCGATGTCTATTTTTTTATAAACTTTTATTTTGTTTTAATTTTCTAATTTTGTTTTTTCTTTTTTTTCTTTTTATTTTTTTTACTTATATCGATGATGTCACTGCACAATATTTTTTTGTTTTACTTTTTGGCACTTTTATTATTTTTTTTTTTTTTTCACTTTATTGCACTATTGCTTACTTCGACGCGCACACTGTGAGGTCCTAGGCCTGGTGATCCTTTTTAGGCTGAGAGGTCCTTCCCGTTCGGGGGTTTACGGTCGACTGTGTTTCCAACGTGGCTAACGGGCGTTGACTCCAACGAGTGTGCCTAGCAACGGCGTTTGGAACCTTCTCGATGCTTCCAAACGGGTATAGAAAACAAAAATGCAATCATACAGCGAGAAAAATCTCCACGAGGCTGGCATTCTTGCGGTTGCCTTGGAGAGTGACACATCGAGCATTTTCGACAATCGCATTTGCACCTAACATTAGTTTCGCTGAGTAAAGAGTTATCCCGGTGACCGTGGATTCGTTTGAACCTAAAACTTTGCAACTAGTGTTATTTAATTTATTATTCGTAGATCGCATTATTCATTAGGTTTAGTATTTGTTAGACTTATTATTAGTGGTACTTATTATTTGTTAAGCTTAGTGATAGACTTGTATATACGCGTGAATAAAATCTCGGCTTTGTGAAACGATGGCTAATCCACCTGAAGAGTTGTCACGCGCCCAAAGTTCGAATCCTGACCCGACATATATATGTAAACTCCCTAAGAGTTTAAACGCCGATAAACAAAGGGACTTCCTCTGTTTAACGCACAGTGTGACCTTACTTGTTGTTACGGACAACCGATTTGCCAAACAGTCATTTCACAGACGGACGGTTAGAGAAGAAGGAGGATTTAGAGCGTTAGAAATAGACACGATCATAAGAGAGAAATTATTATTCAGAGTATTGGAGATTGACAGAGGAAGAGCGGTAGTTTAGGACGTGGAAAATCGAGAATCGATTTTCAGGTAGACCTTGTACAAAGCTTTGTCATTTTAATCATTAATTGTTGTTTACCTCTGTATTTTATTTAAGTATTGTTACAATAAACTCGATTTTCAGATTTTAGAATCGATAACTGAATTATCCTAGAATTGAACAGTATATATATGTATGAAATTACATGCACACGCGATCGATTCTGACTGACCAGAACTCTCACCCGGAAGCGGAACACGCCATCCACCGTGACGAGCAGCACATATATATGTCTCAATTCTCAGTCAGGCCGTCAGTCGTGAACGCGCAACAGTAGAAGCAACATGGAGTTTTTTAGATCTCTATTACGCGTCGTTGGTCTGTTCGTGCCAAGCAAGGTAGATATCATTTCCGAACTACCACTGGAGATTTCGCACTTGATACTTCGAAAATTGGATCCCCCGACCCTGCAGAGCGCCGCGCTTGTCTCGCGCAAATGGTTGAACGTATGTAGATCGGACAAGTGTCTACGGCGGAGAGCAAGACGTCACATGCGACATACGAGAAAGCGAGTCAGGGAAGAGTTTCTCGGACCAGCAGCCGCGAAAGCTGCCAACCAAGAATCAAGCAGTAGAGTACGTGGTGGAAGGAACCTAAGGCGCGAAGTAAGCTTATCCGCTGCTCGTACGACGGTCGTTGTTGGAAGGCCACGTGGTCCTCCGAAAATTTCGAAGCGATATCGTCCCATCGATGTTGGATCACAAAAATGTATCAGATTTTAATTGATAGTATGTACCTTAATTTGACTGCTTGCTTTTGCGAGAACTTGAAACGGTCTTGTCCGGCGAAAATTATTCGGAACTGTACCGTAAGTCTTGAAATAAAATGGTTCCATTGAGAGGGCAATTTGTTTCAGTCGCGGCAATATTCTGACGAAATATCGACAATGTAACTTACATTGACGCTGAATCGTGCAATGCGTTGCATTGCTTCCGTTGAAGTGGAATACTATCTGTATCGTAACAGGCCCATTATTGAATATTAAATTCAACGTATCACCGCTGCTATTGGAGATTTGACGCTAACTAGATGTGAGATGAATTCCTCATTCGGCTGCCAGATACAGTGCAAATCAGCCGATTCGCGCCATGCCAACTCTGGTACCTGTCAAATCCAGCGTAATTAGAATTTTGCACCTTCAGACTTAAATATACAAATCAATTTATCCCCACTTCTATACCAGATATGTCAACAATTCAATACGAGTATACTCCACATTTGCTGCCAAATACAGCGCACCTGCTCCTGTTTACATTACGTCTACTCGGGTCGGGGTTAAATCCAATGTTTTTGCAGTACTGCATTGTTACAGAAATGATACATTTACACTGTACACGGGAGTGTGTGTAAGCGTCAGAGGACGTCCAGGTCTTAGTTGAGGCACATGTCTGTTGTTAGTGCTTAGAAGCTTCTAAAATAGTCGGTTGACAACAAGCGTGCGTACAAGACGGTTATCGAGGTCTTCATAGTGTAATGTTGGTGTATAGCTGTTGTGTGAAATAAAGTAAATTATTTGTATTTCCGAATCCTCTAATTACCTTATCATGGTCGCAGAGCGTGGTTGCTAATTAGAGTGTGGGTTTTTAATCTTGCGAGTTAGTTTGGGTGAGTTTAGTAAGGGAAGAAATTTTCAAGGTTATAAAATAAAGGAAAATTACTTCGAGCACGTAGGAACGCTAGAGTAAAGAATAGAAAATCAAATAAAATGGACAGATTGGGAACAATAATCCCGATATTTGATGGCGAGGATTATGGGATGCGGAAGAAGAGAATAATAATGTATTTAAGATATAAAGAATGCGATACTGTTATAACTCGAGTGAAGACCAGAACAGACAATACAGACTGGGACAAAAAAGATCTGAAGGCAATAAATATAATTTATAGTGCAATATCGAACAGACAATTGGAATATATTTGTGAAGAAAAAACTGCATATGGAATAATGAGAAGGCTTGATGAAATGTACTTAAGAGAGTCGACGGTACTATAGATCGTGTGTAGAAGGAGATTGGAGAGGATAAGTCTCGATAACTACAGTAATTCAGAATCATTCTTTAACGATTTCGAAAAGTTAATAAATGAATTAAAAAGTGCGGGCGCACTAGTGAGTGAGAGGGAAAAGCTAAATTACGTGCTAACCGAATTACCTGAAGAGTATAGCTACATAGCGTAGTAAAAGAAGAGAATCAAACGGTAGCGTACGTGAGGAATAAGACCGAAATGGCAGAATAGAAGGATAAATCCAATCGAGGAGAAAGGCAAACCAACGCCTTTTCTGCAAAAAAGGAAGGATGCTTCAAATGTGTAAGAGAGGGACACTTTGCGAGAGAGTGTCATAATGGCGTCCAAGCGGGAAGCAGTAACGGCTACTGGCATGGGTCAACACGTGATCGAAGCAGAGGAAGAGAAGCAACGGCTATACGAGCAGGGGACGTGGAAACTTCCATCGTCAATCAACAACCGGCACAGGCGAGCATGGAAACTCAGGAGCAGGCACATGGATAGCAACGGCGCACGCAGCACACAACAGCGAAGTAAGTAAGAACGAAATAGTGTGTGTATTAGATAGCGGTTTTACCGATCACATAATTAATAACCTAAATTACTTTGAGAAATGTAGTGACTTTAAGGAACCGGTAAATATATGTCGGAGATGAAAGAACACCGGAGCCTTTGGATAATCCCGCAACATTGTAATCTAAAGTTTACTATAGCTGTAATTAAACAATTGTAGTTATTCAACCCGATTGTAATTGTCAGAGATTTGTGACGGTGAGATTGGGCTCGAGGCGACAGTCAGTCGCCAACGTATTCGCGGTCAAGGGATGAAGGCTTTGTCTAACATAGGTATGGAGTAATTCTATAGCTCTCCTTAAAAGCAATATTTGTAGCGGCACGCAACAGTAAACGTTCCAACGGTTTCTGTCCCGTGGCTCGCCATACGCAGATTCTATTCTTCGGGTATGATGGTTACCAGATGCAGACGCGTCTCCACAGTACGTGATCAGCTAGCCCGAGGGCCGTTATAAACACTAAGATCTAGTTACCTAAAGTCCTTCAAACCGACAAACAGTCTTTGTCCCAACTACGGGAAGATAGGGGAGATCTATCTTTTCAACGAATGACATCTCCCACTACCAACTTTTCCTCGAGGGCGGCTAGCATCTTTTTTTAACCATCGATATGGAGATTGACCAATTAGCAGCAACGTCAATTTCCCTTACTTTCCGAACGAAGGCTATCCCCGACGAACCCGATGATCTCGTGTCCTTAGACACACCCCGTTATAGTTTTCCTCTGTGGCATCGTCGGGATAGGAAAGTCATTCTCTCTCGCGATTTCGTTGACCAAAGAGTAACGTCTTTACGATCGGTAATTACTCGGACTTAGAACGTTCATCTATCATCCTGTTGACCACTGATTCGTTATTGAACCCGAGATCACTATCAATATTGTCGCGAGCACTTAATCACCGTGGTCGATTGTTCAATCTGTGCATCCATACTTGTGTTAATAAACCGTGTCTTTGCTCTACCGCAACGATGGCTACTTTTAATGAAGATTCATCGAACACCCCCAACCCTGTCCTCAACGACACCCCGACATATATATATGTCGGAGATGAAAGGACATCGGAGCCTTCCCTTTGGAACTTCGGAAGAATCCCTCAACACCGTAATCTAGATTCTATCATAGGCGTAATTAAACAATTGTCGTCATTCGATCCGATTGTATTTACTCGAGATTTGTGATAGTGAGCTTGGGCTCGAGGCGACAGCCAGTCGCCGAACGTAGCCGCGGTCACGGGATGAACGCTTTGTCCAACAAAGGCATGGAGTAATTCTATAGCTCTCCTTAAAAGAAATATTTGTGGCGACACGCGACAGTAAACATTCCAACAGTTCCTGCCCCGGGGCTCGCCACACGCACATCCTATTCTTCGAGTAAGATGATTGCCAGATGTCAATGCGTCTCCGCAGTACATGTCCAGCTAGCCTGAGGGCCCGCTATAAATCTTAAGATTTAGTTGACTAAAGTCCTTCAAACAGACAAACAGTCCTTGTCCCAACTATGGGAAGATAGGGGAACCTATTTTTTCAACGAATGACGTCTCCCACTACCGACTTTCCCTCGAAGGCGGCTGGCATACCTTTTCTAACCATCGATATGGAGATTGACCAATTAACAGCAATGTCAATTTCCCTTACTTTCCGAACGAAGGCTATGCTCGACGAATCCGATGATCTCGTGTCCTTAGACACACCCCATCATAGTTTTCCTCTGTGGCATCATCGGGACGGAAAGGCATTCATTCTTGTGGTCCCATCGACGAATGAAGTAACTCCTCACGATCAGTGAATATTACGCGTCTGACTTAGATTTTGTGAGCACGTTCATCTATCATCCCGTCGACCGCGGATTCGTTATTGAACCTAGGATCATTGTCATTAGCTTCTCGAGTATCTAATTATCACGGTTACCTGTTCAATTCTATAATAATCGTATTTGCACTAGTCAATGTCTTCTCTATTGCATAACGACAATGTGTAATCCAAGTGGAGATTCGTTTCACGCCCCTAACGCTAATTTCAATGTAAACCCCACATGTGGAAGTATGTGTGTGCACGGCGTGCCAAAAAAACAGATAACTGTAAACTAGACAGTCGGTTAAGAGTCGGGTATGGAAGAAGGTGCCGAGACGCGTGCAAGTGTGTATCGTTGAAAATATAAGGAATCGTCCGTGAAATAAATAGATTACTATTTTAATATGAATCCTCAGTGTAAATTTAGTGTTCCTATAACATTATTTCGGCTAAAAAGATCCACAATTCTCAACAACTTTATTTCACACACAACAGCTATACATTTATATTACACTCTGGAGACCTCGATAACCGTCTTGCATGCACGCTTGTTGTCGACCGACTATTCTAGAAGCTTCTAAGGACTAACAACAGACTTTTGTCTCAACTAAGACCTGGACGTACCCTGACGCTTACACACACACTCCCATGTACAGTGTAAATGTATCATTTCCCTAACACGCCTCCTTACATTTATACTATACACTTTATTGTATTTACATACTTGTCGAATCAAGTAACAGAATATTTAACATTTATCGCTTTAATTACATTTCTCTTATTTTATACTCATCTATGACCTAAACCTTACAAATTTTTCCCTACACAGTGCTTTCGTAAATATATCCACAGTATTTTCGTCGGTACTTACTTTAATTATATCTATCTTATTTTCCTCTAATCAGTCGTGAGCGTAGTGGTAATGAACTTCAACGTGTTTAGAATTTTTTTTTGTGAAATTTCCGTACTTTCCGAAATATGTGAACATTCATCTCCACGATATAATTTTTGTCTTAAACGTTTTCTCCTATCTTTCAACTTCTTCAAACGTGCATTTGAAAATATCTTATCGCTTTACCATCTATGGAATAATTTGCAGATTTATCTATAAATCTTTTGTCTTTCTCTGGTTTTTCTGTTTCACGTTCATTCATATTTTTCGTATTTTCCTTATCTGAAACTTCCCTTTCGTCTTTTATATTGTTTAGTACATTTGTTGTAGAACTAAGATCATTTACATTGTCATTCTTTCAAGATTTCTTTTTTCCTGCCTTCGCAGTTTCTAGTTCTGTTTTCTCCGCTTTTACATTTTCCAGTTCAACTTCAATTTCAGTTATATCCTCGTCTTTTCCAAAGTTTGGATCAGTATATCTCTCCTTATTTTTCTTCTTCTTTTTCTTTTTGCTTTTAGAAATATTCTCTTGAGTTTCATCAATTTTGCACTCTTCTTCCTTAAGTATTACATTTGTGTTTGCCGCTGTTTCATTTTCCATACTTTCATTTTCATCGTATCTATTCTCAGTGGTAACTTGTATTTTATCTCTATACTTTTTCCTTTTTTTCTTCTTACTCGAGACATCTTCAAGTTTACAAACATCAGGTATGTAATCTTCCATTTTGGTTTGCTCAATCTCTGTTTCATCTTATCTTTCAATCTCTTTTATTTGCAATGCACGGCTTTCCTATTTTCCTAAATCTTATCCTAATTTAGTAAAATCCTATTTTTTTATCTCTTTCTTTTCCTCGCTTCGTTCTACTTTTGTTACATTTTTCACCCGTGTTCCTCGGAGATACTTCACCTTTCCTGCTTCTATCTTCGTCATTACCTTTCTCCAATTTTCTATTCCTTTTACTCTTCTTATAATTTTCTTCATCCTTACCATCTTCGCTATTTTTACAACACATCGCCTAATTACGCTAAACTGCGAATACAAAGTATTTGGCAGGGTCCCGGGTTGGCATAGCAAAAGCCGGCTGATGAGCGCTGTATTTGGCAGCAAATGTGGAATATAACGCGCATCGAATTGCCGACATACCACCGATAGCAGCGCACATGCATTTTATTGAGTACTTAAGCCTAAATATGCTAAACTGCAATTACGCTGGATCTGACAGGACACAGATTTGACATAGCGCTAACAGGCTGATGGGCGCTGTATTTCACAGCAATTGAGGAGTATAACGCACATCGAATTTTCTACATGCCACCAATAGCAGCAGAGATACGTTTAATTGAATACTTAACCCTAAATATGCTAAACTGCAACTACAAAGGATTTGGCAGGGACAAGGGTTGGCATAGCAAAAACCGCCTGATGCGCACTGTATTTGGCAACAAATGTGGAGTAGAAAGAGCATCAAATTGTCGACATATCTGGACGGGAAACAAAGATACGAGCAATTGAATATTTCAGACTGAAACTCCAAAACTGCAGTAGCGCTGCATTTGACAGGGCCCAGAGATAACATAGCGCAAACAGAACGATGGGCGCAGCATTTGGCGGCAAATGTGGAGTATAACGCGCCTCCAATTGTCGACATACTAGTAATAGCAGCGGAGATACGTTTAATTGAATACTTAACCCTAAATATGCTAAACTGCAATTACAAAAGATTTGGCAGGGACCAGGGTTGATATATCGCAAAACGGCTGAAGGGCGCTGTATTTGGCAGCAAATATGGAGTATAACGCGCATGGAATTGTCGACATGTCTACAATGAAAACGGAGATATGCTCAATTGAATACTGAAGCCTAAGTATGCACAACTGCAATTACAAAGGATTTGGCAGGGACCAGGATTGACATAGCGAATAGCGGCTGATGCGCGCTGTATTTGGCAGCAAATGTGGAGTAGAACGCGCATCGAATTGTTGACATATCTCCAACGGAAACGGAGATATGTTCGATTGAATATTGAAGCCTGAATATGCAGTACTACAATAACATTGTTTTTGACCTCGACACGAGTTGACATAATGTAAACAGGAGCAGCTCTGCTGTACTTTGCAGCAACTGTGGATTATAACGCGCGTCGAATTGTCGAGATATTACCAATAGCAATGTAGAAACTGTATTTTCGACCAATCGCGGGGAGACGCAATAGCGAGGAGAGACGTCAACGAGAGTCGTAAATGCCCGTTACGACTATGATCGACACCACGATTTGACCGATCCCCTAATTTCTGTTGAGATAATTGGGGGGGGGGTTGAGTTTGTATAACACTGTGGTTCACAGAATTATAAATTATATATTTTCAACGCTCAAGTTACACTGTTGAGTAGCTATAAATCGTAAATAACAATTTGTCGTACGAAGCTAAGATAAATATACACTCTAGAGCAAGGCTATTATAATTGAATTTAATATGCAATGGACGTAGCACGGTATGAAACTTAACTTTAGAAGTTCGAGGTTGGACTCATTAATCGCTATTGTATGAATACGGAAGTAAGTTCGGTGTGGGTGGGCCCTTTTGCCTGAAGAACGCGGATTCGTTGTTCACACTTTTAGTTAGGATAGTGACGGTAACGATCCGCGATGTCGATTGGTTATGACCTATGCTGATGATTGAAGGGATGAGTAGCAAGCCTCCTACCATCGTAATGTTTGGGTAACCTTGGTCATGGGAAAAACCAGCATGTTTTGTTGGTTAGCTATTCGGTTTTTCCTAATAGGTGCGTGCCCGCTTTCTCCGTATTTTTAAGTGCGCCTAATAAACCCAAGGACATCCTTAACGACCAGATGTGCGTAAAAAATGTTTTTAAGCTTAAGACTTCTTCAGGACATACGACCTGACTGAAGGCACATGTTGATACAAGACAATGAAAGAGCAGGTTTATGGTGGGTCCTTAGGTTTATCGAGGGTCGGAATGACGTTACGCCGGCCGTTGGCTGTCTGATCGCGAGGGCTGGAATGCAGATGTTTTAGGCGACGTAACAGAAACGTTCAATGGAATATTGAACACTGAATCTGCTGTACTGTAAAAACATTGGATTTGACCTCGACGCGAGTAGACATAATGTGAACAGGAGCAGGTGCGCTGTATTTGGCAGCAAATGTGGAGTGTAATGCGATTCGAAGTGTCGACATATCCCCAATGGAAACAGAGATACGTTCAATTGAATATTTCTTGGCATACTCTCTAAAACTGCAATAACGTTGTAATTGACACGGCCCAGAATTATCATAGCCTAAATGGGCCGAAAGGCGCTGTATTTGAGGAGTACAACGCGTATCGAATTGTCGACATACCACCGATAGCAGCGTAGATACGTTTAATTGGGTACTGAAGCCAGGATATGCAGTTCTGCAACAACATTGGATTTGACGTCGACCCGAGGTGGAATAATGTAAACAGGATCAGGTCCGCTGTATTTGCCAGCAAATGTTGAGTAGAACGCGCATCAAATTGTCGACACATCTGCAATATAAGCAGTGATTCGTTCAATTGAATATTCATGCCTAAATATGCAAAACTTCAATTGCAATGTAATTGACAGGATCCAGAGTTGACATAGCGCGAACGAGCTGGTATGCGCTGTTTGTGGCAGCAAATTTGAGGTATAACGCGCATCGATCTGTCGACATATTTCCAATGGATATGGTGATACGTTCAATTGAATATTTAAGCCAGATTCTACAAAATTGCAATTACGCTGGTTTTGACAGGTCACAGATTTAACATAATACGGGAGTTGCGTGGGGATAGAGGGCGTGGAGCAGACGTAAGGAGGACGGAGTCGTGAGTGTACTCGAAACCCCTGGAAAACTGGAGAATACAAACAAGGAAGGCAACCAGAGGAAGGGATCAGTGCTCGCGAAAGTAAAGCGGGTGTAGAAACCCACGAAATCTGGCTTGGGAAGGCGGTAAAGAAGGAAATAAACCGAGGGTGAGGTTATGACGGCTGGGCAGCCATATTAGAACGCGTGACAACAGCGCCGCTACACGGGCTACCCGAGAAACTGCACAGGCGCAGCCATATTGACACGTGCGCCGAAAGCGCGTCGCGCGGGCCATTTGAAGCGGCAGTGACCGACAAGCAACAAGGGCGGAAGAAGTGACCATTCTCGCACCCGATGGCGAAAAAGGACGCAGTCGTGGTGAAAGACAAGGAGGTAGGGGGAATCGTCGGAGGAGGGGGCGAAGCGGAGCTGGTTGCTGAGCCGTCACACGTCAGCACCAGGAGCATGACGAGGGCGGCCCCGCCAAAAGAGGGGCCTCCCACCACACACTGGACACGGAGTGCCGCAGGCCGAAAAAACGAAGGAGGAAGAGGACCTAGCCGAAGAGATGCGAACAGCTACTACGGCGGACATTGGAGCGGAACTGATCCGCCAAGCCGCAGAGGTGAACAAGGCTGCCGAGACACCTCGCAGCCACAAGGGCACACAGGAGAGGAAGTTGAAAGAAGCGGCGAGGACTATCACGGCGGGCGTAACGGAAATGGTGAGGAGAATAGAGCCTGCCGCCGGCGCCCTCGCTATAACGCAGGGACGCATAGCGACACTAGAGCCGGAGAACAAGGCACTCTGAGGAGAACTGGCTTTGCGCTCCGCCGCAGAGAACAGTGACACGGCGCGCCTCGCCGCAATCGAACAGGAGATAGAGGAGATAAGGCCCTCGCTGCATCGGCTGGAGGAACGCCTCCGGAACATGGAAGGGAGGGAAGGAAAGGAGGCCGTTCCAGACGAGAGCACGTGAAGGATGGAGTCTGGAGCCCCCAACGCCCCGGTGACCGAGGAAGGACGAGTGGCTGCCACGGAGTGGCAGGCCGTCAGAAGGAAGAAGAATAGGAAGAAGAAGGAGGCAGAGAAGAAACAGCCGGCGAAGCTAACCCCCGGGACAGGGGCGAAGAGCCTGGAAAAAGTCCCAGAGAGTGGACCGGAGAACGCGCGAAGAGGGGGAGGCAAGTTGCCCCTGCCCCTCCCACGTACACCGAGAACGTCAGCGGTAACAATCACCCTGACGGATAAATCGAGCCAATCCTACGCGGAGGTGTTGGCTGCGGCCAGGGACAGCGTCTCCCTGGCAGAGGTCGGTATCAATGCGATGAGGATGCGGAAGGCCATCACCGGAGGCGTCATCCTAGAAGTCCCCGAGGATCAAGAGAGAGAGAAGGCCGTAGCGCTCGCAGCACGCCTGACGCGGGCTCTGGACCCGAACAAGGTCCGCGTGGCGACACCCTTCCGAGCCGCGGAAGCAAGGGTGTCAATGATAGATATATCGGCCACCAAGGAGGAAATCCAGAACACCCTGGCGAAGGAGGGCGGCTGCAAGCCGGAGGACGTCCGACTGGGAGAAATCCGCCCCGCCCGAAACGGCCTTGGATCGGTGTGGGTACGAGGCCCGGCCGGTGCAGTGAGAGAACTGGCCCAGGCTGGCAAGGTCGCCATTGGTTGGTCGACAGCGAAGATCGAAGCCATCGGGCGAAGACCTTTACAATGTTATAGGTGCCTGGAGATGGGACACGTGAGAAGGTCCTGCACCGCCAAGGAGGACAAGGGGCACCTATGCTTCAGATGCGGCAAACCTGGGCACCAAGCGAAAACATGCAATGCCGCGAGCCCGAAATGCTTGCTCTGCGAGGCGCTTGGAGCACCATCTGTGCACAGGATGGGTGGACCGGCCTGCGCCCCCCCGAAGAAAGGAACGAAAGGAGCCAGCCGCAGATCCACAGCTGCAAGCGGCAACGAGGAAAACACCCCATCGCAAGGCAACCCTAAGCCGGGGAGCAAAGAAACTGGCACGGAGGCAACCAGAGGAACAACACTAAGGGCCTGAAAATGCGCATCCTCCAGGCTAACCTAGGACGATCAAGGCGAGCACAAGACCGGGACTTGGACTCCTGTTGGTGAACAGGGGCTCGACCAGTACCTGCGTGGCGTGGAGAGGGAGATCCATCGTCGACATCACATGGGCTTCCCCCGATGCTTTCAGGCGGATTACGGGCTGGAGAGTAGCCGAAGGAGTCGAGACACTCTCGGACCACCTCTACATATTCATGGAGGTGGAGACACCTGGACCTAGAACGGCGGCTGCAGGCGATGGCCGCGGCCCACCGAGGAGAGGACGCGCGCGTCCACCGCCAAGGTGGAAGATAAAGGAGGTAAACAAAGATCTGCTCCGGGCGGCCGCCATAGCAACAGCTTGGAGCTGGGAGGCCTCGGAGACGGCGACCGAAACAGACGTGGAAGAAGAGGCCGAGAACCTTCGCCGGGCCATGACAGCAATCTGCGACGCATCCATGTCACGTGCCACGCCAGGCACGGTGCGAAGCAGGGCAGTCTACTGGTGGAACCCTGACATCGCAGAGATGAGGACGAGTTGCGTCCGGGCCCGAAGACAATACCTAAGGGCCCGCCGCTGGCGACGACGCGATGAAGAAGAAGTCTCCCTGCGCTACCGGGCGTACCGCGTGCTACGGCGCTCGCTGCAAAAGGAGATTAAAAACGCGAAGGACCATGCCTGGGCTGAGTTAGTTGAAACGGTCGAGGCTGACCCAAGGGGAAGACCATACAGGACGGTGACGCGGAAACTCCACGCGAAGGGCCCCCTGGCAACGAGGGAAATGGAACCTGCGCTGCTGCTGCGGATCACCGGGGCGCTCTTCCCCCCGCGAGAAGACAGGGCGGCAGAACGGCCGCGGGAAACGACACGGCCGCTGGAATGGAGGGACGACTGGGAAGTCTCGGAGGAAGAGATGTGGGAGGCGACCAGAAGAATGGCCTCCCGCGACGTGGCGCCGGGCCCGGACGGAATCTCGGCCGGATCTGGGGGGAAGTGATGGGGGTCATGTCCCCCAGACTCCGGCGCCTATACACAAGATGCCTGAAAGAGGGAGCGTACCCCCGAGCATGGCGGACGGCGAGGCTGGTCTTGCTCCGCAAAGAGGGCCGACCGACGACCTGGCCGTCAGCGTACCGGCCGATATGCCTGTTAGACGAGGCCGGCAAACTTCTCGAGAGGATAGTCGCCACCCGCCTGGAGCAACACATGGCGGATCAGATGCCAGGCTGGCACGAAAGCCAGTACGGCTTCCGGAAGGGACGCTCAACGATTGACGCGGTCAGACACGTGCGGGCACTTGCAGAGGACATGGTTTCCCGGAACGACGTGGCGCTGGCGGTTTCCCTGGACATCGTCAACGCCTTTAACTCAATTCCATGGGACAAGATAGTGACGGCCCTGAAGCACTTCGGGGTTCCCAGCTACCTCGTCCGGCTGATCCGGACCTACCTCGACAGCAGATGGATATGCTACACCAGCAAGGAAGGGTAGGAAAGGCGACCCGTCGAGCGTGGAGTCCCGCAGGGTTCGGTGTTGGGACCGATCCTGTGGAATATTGCGTACGACGAGGTACTGCGATGCCCGCTGCCCCCAGGCGCGGCCATGGTGTGCTATGCGGACGACACAGTGGTCCTGGTCGGGGGTCGTGGCTGGCACGAGACACTGCGCATCGGCGAAATCGCAATGGCCTGCACGACCCGTGCTGTGCGCAGGCTGGGCCTGAGGGGGGCCCCTGCGAAATCAGAGGCCATTTGGTTTTATGACAAGAGGAGACGAGGGACCCCACCGCCCGGCCTATACATAAACATGGCTGGCGAAACCGTCCGGGTGGGATCGCAGATGAAATATCTGGGTCTCATCATCGACAGCCAGTGGACGTTCGAACCGCACTTCGACGCCCTGATCCCGAAAGTGTCGGCGGCTGCTAATGCCCTGAGCGGCCTGTTACCGAACATCGGCGGGGCGGGAGACGCGGTGCGCCGACTCTACGAGGGCGTCGTTCGGTCCCGAGTGATGTACGGGGCCCCGGTATGGGCGGACAACCTAATGGCTAGTCGCCGCAGCACCCTGCTCCTGAGAAGGCTACACAGAGTGACCGCCACCAGAATTAGAGGGTACCGGACGGTGTCCCACGCGTCGGCGACCGCTCTAGCCGCGTCCCCCCCCGTGGGAACTCCGGGCGCAAGCGCTCAAAAGGCGATACATCCACCGGAGAGTATGGCATCCGGGAGAAGATCAGACCGAGCAGGCGGCTCCAAACGACCCAGGAGCCGCTGAGGAGGACACGTGGGACCTGTGGCGATCCCAGCTGATCGACGAAGGAGGCGAACATCGAGGCGTGGAGGCGGTCCTCCCAAACTGGGAGGCATGGAGAAGACGCCACGGCCTCCCGCTCACATTCAGAATGACCCAAGTGCTCACCGGACACGGCGTGTTCGGCGAGTTCCTGAAGAGAATCGGGCGAGAAACGACAGACATCTGCCACCACTGCGGAGAGGGCAGGGACACAGCGCAGCACACCCTGGAGCTCTGCCCAGCGTGGGAGCTGCCCCGCTACACCCTGCGGTACGCCATAGGAGAAGCACTGACCTCCCCCAGCGAATGTAGAAGCGATGCTGAGAGGACCACAGGAATACGAGGCCGTCCGCCTCTTCTGCGAGCGAGTTATGCTCGCGAAAGAGCGCGCGGAAAGGGAGAGAAAGAGAAACTCTCACCCTTGTAGGATAAGACGATGGAGAAGGATGTCAGTCAGACGAGACAGAGCCGCCCCATCGCCGCCCCAACGGACCATGACCAGAAGAAGCGACAGCGCTAGGGGAAATGACCCCCCCTAACGCCAACCCAATAGTCGGGATGCACTAGGACTGGCTCTAACAAGAGGACGCGAGAAGGAGGTGCAACTGAAGTAATTCATACGAGGTTCCTGGAGCCCCCTGTCATACGCGTAGAACGGTCATCGTGGAGTTTTAGTCGATAGGAGTCCGACACTACCCTGCTGTTACGCGCTTACGCAGCAGCGGAGTGTCCATGAGGATTTCTCCACTTACAAAAAAAAAAAAAGATTTAACACAGTGCAAGCCGGGTGGAGAGCGCTGTATTTAGCAGCGAAAGAAGAGTATAATGCTCATCGACTTGTCGAGATATCACCTATAGCAGTGTAGATACGTTCAATTGAATACTGAAGCCTAAATATGCGGTTCTGCAATAACATTGGATTTGACATCGACCCGAGTTGACACAATGTAAAGAGGAGCAGGTGCGCTTTATTTGGCAGCAAATTTGGAGTAGAGCGCGTATCGATTCCTCGAGATATCTGGAATACAAACTGAGATACGTGAATTGAATATTTCAGGCAGAATCTGCAAAATTGCAATTGCGCTGGATTTGACAGGGTATAGAGTTGACATAGCGCAAACCAGCTGAAGGGCACTGTATTTGGTAGCAAATGAGGAGTGCAACGAGCATCGAATTGACGACATATCATCAATGGATAAGGAGATACGTGCAATTGAATACTGAAGCCTAAGTATGCAAAACTTCAATTACAAAGCATTTGGCAGGGACCAGGGTTGGCATAGCAAAAACCGACTGATGCGCGCTGTATTTGGCAGCAAATGTGGAGTATAACCCGCATCGAATTGTCGACATAGCTCCAATAGCTGTGGAGGTACGTTCAATTGTATACTGAAACCTAAATATGCTAAACTGCAATTACACAGATTTGGCAAGGACCATGGTTGACATAGCACAATCTGGCTGATGCACGCTGTATTTGGCAGTAATTATGGAGTATATCGCGCTTCGAATTGTCGACATGTCTCCAATGGAAACGGAGATACGTCAATTGAATATTTAAGACAGAATCTGCTGATGACATAGCGCAATCTGGCTGATGTGCTCTGTGTTTGTCAGCAACTGTGGAGTAGAACGCGCATCGAACTGTCGAGATATCTGGAACAGAAACTGAGATACGTTCAATTGAATATTTCAGGCACAGTCTACAAAACAGCAATAACGCTGGATTTCACAGTACACACAGTTGACAGCGTAAACCGGCTGAAGGGCGCTGTATTTGGCAGCAAATGTGGAGTAGAGTGCGCATCGAATTGTCGACATATCTCCAATGGAAACGGAGATACTTTTACTTAAATATTTCCGGCAGTATCTCCAAAACGTCATTAACGCTGGATTTGACAGGACACAGAGTTGACATTGCGCAAACCGGTTGATGTGCGCTTGTATATGTCAGCGAGTGTGGAGTATAACGAGCATCGATTGTCGACATACCAACAATTACAGCGGGGATACGCTTAATTGATTGTTTGAGCCCGTATGTGCAGGACTGTAATAGCGTTGGATTTGACCTCGTCCAGAGTTAACATACTGTAAACTGGTGTACGAGCGCTGTGTTAGGCAGGAAATGTGGAGAATAACGCGCATCTAATTTTCGGCACATCACCAATAGCAGCGGAGATACGTTCAAATGGATGCTGAAGCCGGAATATACATAACTACCATTGCAATGTGTTTGACAGTGCCCAGAGTTGACATAACGCGAGGGAGCTGATGTGCGCTGCTTTTGGCAGCAAATTTGAGATACAACGCGCTTCGAATTGTCGACATATATCCAATAAGAGCGCAGATACTTTCAGTTGAATATTTGTAACTGTAAAACTGCAAAACAGCAAAACTGCAATTTCGGTTCATTTAGCTGCGACCACAGTTGACATAGCGACAGCAGGATGATTTGCGTTGTATTTGGCGGCTAATGTGGAGTAGAGCGCGCATCAACTTTTCGACACATCTGCAATAGAAACAGTGATTCATTCAATTGAATATTCATGCCTAAATACGCTAAACTTCAATTACAATGTAATTGACAGGGCCCAGAGTTGACATAGCGCTAAAGGGCTGCATGTGCGCTGCATTTGACTACAACTATGCAGTATAATGTGCATCGAATTGTCGACTTATCCCCAATAACAGCGGAGATACGTTCAATTGAGCATTGAAGACCGTAAGTGCAGAACTGTAATAACGTTAGATTTGATCTGGACCAGAGTTGACATACCGTAAACAGGAGTATGTTCGCTGTATTTGGTAGCAAATGTGGAGTATAACCCGCCTCGAATTGCCGACATACTAATAATAGCAGCGGAGGTACGTTTAATTGAATACTTAACCCTAAATATGCTAAGCTGCAATTACAAAGGATTTGGCAGGAACCAGGGTTGACATAGAGCAAACAGGCTGAAGGGCGCTGCATTTGGCAGCAAATGTGGAGTATAACGCGCATCGAATTGTCGAGATATCATCAATAGCAGTGTAGATATGTTTAATTGAATACTGCAGCCTAAATATGCTAAACTTCAATTACAATGTAATTGACAGGGCCCAAAGTTGACATAGCACTTACGGGCAGCATGTGCGCTGCATTTGATTGCAATTATGCAGTATAATATGCATCGAATTGTCGACATATCACCAATACCAGCGGAGCTACGTTGAATTGAGTATTGATGCCCGTACGTGCAGAACTGTAATAACGTTAGATTTGACCTGGACCAGAGTTGACATACCGTAAACAGGAGTATGTTCGTTGTATTTGGTAGCAAATGTGGAGAACAACGAGCATCGAATTGTCGACATATCACCAATAGCAGCATAGGTACGTTAAATTAACAATATAAGATAGAATCTGAAATATTGCAATTGCGCTGGATTTGACAGGGCACTGATTTGACATAGCGCAAACCGATTGATACGCTCTGTATTTGACAGCAAAGGTGGAGAAGAACGTGCACCGAATTGTCGACATATCTGTTAGGGAAATGATACATTTACACTGTACATGGGAGTGTGTGTGTGAGCGTCAGAGGGCGTCCAGGTCTTAGTTGAGACAAAAGACTGTCGTGAGAAGATTCTAGGATAGTCGGTTGGCAACAAGCGTGCGTGCAAGACGGTCTTCAGAGTGTAATATAGATGTATAGCTGTTGTGTGTGAAATAAAGTCAATTATTTGTATTTGCGAATCCTGTCATTCCCTTAACATGGTAGCAGAGCGTGGTTACTAGTTTTGCAAGGTATTTAGTGCGTGGTTACGATCTTGCGAGTGAGTTTCAGTAAGGGAAGAAACGTTCAGAGGAAAAATATACTTCGAGCACGTAGGAACGCTTGAGTAAGAAAAGAAAAAAAAATCAATTGAAATGGAGAGATCGGAGATCATGATACCTGTATTCGATGGTGAGGATTATGGAATGTGGAAGCAAAGAATCACGATGTTTCTCAAGTATAAGGAATGCGAGGTTGTTACAACTAGAGTGAAGAACGAAAGAGACAATGAAGACTGGGACAAAAAGGATTTGGAGGCGATAAATATAATTTATAGTGCAATATCGAACAGACAATTGGAGTATGTTAGAGAAGGAAAAACGGCGTATGATATAATAAAAAGGTTTGATGAAATGTACTTGAAAGAGTCGACGGGTCTGCAGATCGTATGCAGAAGGAGATTGGAAAACATAAGACTGGAGAACTAGAGTGATTCAGCATCACTCTTTAACGATTTCGAAAAGTTAATTAATAAATTAAAAAGTGCGGGCGCACAAGTAAGTGAGAGGGAAAAGCTGAATTACATGCTGAATACGTTACCCGAAGAATACAGCTACATAGCAGACATAATAGACGCATTGAAAGAAGAGAATCAAACGGTAGCGTATGTGAAAAATAAAATAGAAATAGCAGAGAAGAAAAATAGATCCAATCGAGGAGAAAGGCAAACCAACGCCTTTTCTGCAAAAAAGGAAGGATGCTTCAGATGTGGAAGATTAGGACACTTTGCGAGAGAGTGTCAAAATGGCGTCCAAGCGGGAAGTAGTAACGGCTATTGGCATGGGTGAACACGTGGTTGAAACAGAGGAAGAGGAAGCAAAGGCTATACGAGCAGAGGACGTGGAAACTTCCATCGTCAATCAACAGTCGGCACGGGCGAGCATGGAAACTCAAGAGCAGGCATATGGATAGCAACGGCGCACGCAGCACACAGCAGTGAGACGAATGAAATAAGTAAGAACGAAATAGTGTGGCAAATCGATAGCGGTTGCACCGATCACATAATTAATGATATAAATTATTTTGATAGATCTATCGACCTAAAAGAACCGGTAAATATATATTTAGGCGATAATAGACAGATAAAAGCGACAAAAGTTGGGAACGTTATAAGCTACTTCGAAGTATTTGATAACATAAATAAATATGAGGAAAGTATTTTATGCGAAAGAAATATCCGCAAATTTGATTAGTTTAGGTAAACTAACAGACAATAAGAATACGGTTATTTCAAAAGGAAATATTGCAAAAGTAATAGATGAGGATAATAAACTTACAGCTGTAGCGTTCAAAGAGAATGGGACATATAGAATAAAAAGTATATTGAAAGGGAAGAAGCACTTACTAAACAGCGCCGAACGTAGTGGTAAGAGTAAAAAGGAAAGATGGCATAGGATGCTAGGACAGGTAAATTTTAAATACTTAAATATTTTGGGTAAAGAGCATCTAGTGACTAGCATACCGAATGAATTTGAAAAGGAATGTTTGAAATGTAGGGTGTGTATAGGAAGCAAAATGCATAATTTACCTTTCAAAAATAATCGAACTAAGGCTAGGGAAATAATGGAAATTATACATACGGACGTATGTAGTCCCTTTAAAACTACCGGATTCAATGGAGAAAAATATTTTATTTCATTTATCGATTATTATAGTAATGTGGCCAGAATCTATTGTATAAAATCAAAAGATGAGGTCTTTGATTCTTTCGTACAGTTCGTAAATGAAGCTGAGAACTTAACGGGCAAGAGGTTAAAAATATTAAGATGCGATAATGGTAAAGAATATTTAAATAATCGAATTTATAAATTTGCTAGGGATAAAGGTATAAGAATAAATAATTGCCCATCATACGTACATGAATTAAACGGGACAGCGGAAAGGTATAATAGAACAGTGATGGACATAGCGCGTTGCTTGATAGTGGAAGCGAAAGTACATAATAGGTACTGGCCGGAAATAGTATGTACAGCGGTATACTTGAAAAATCGAATACTAGCGAATACTGTAGAGAGGAAGACATCTTTTGAAATATTCTTCGGGAGAAAACCAAGTGTTAAAAATGTACAGCTATATGGAAGTAAAGTTTTTGTAAGAAAATCAGAACAAAAAAGAGTTTCCAAATGGGACAAGAAGGCAGATATGGGAATTCTATTAGGATATAGTGAAGTAGGATACAGAGTCTTATTAGGTGGGAAAATAACAATAGCTAGACATGTAGAGATCATAGAGACAGACACTAAATGTATCGGTTTTGAGGAAATTTATTAGATGCAGATAGAAATGATAGCAAAGATAATTATTTATTGGATGGTATGAATAAGGAAGAGTTAGAAAGTAGGGAAGATGAAAATGATAGTAGTTCTGAAAGCTCAAACATCCCTAGGAGATCTACACGTAATAAGAGAACTCCAGTAAGGTATCCAGAAAAGGAAAATATTTGCGCGATTCATACAAATTATTGTAAAGTAGATATCCCTCGTATATTTGAGGAGGCGATTTGTTGCGAAAATAATGAAGATTGGAAACAGGCTATGGATAAGGAAAGAGAATGTCTCTATAAGAATAAAACTTGGAAATTGGTACAAAGGGTAAAAGGCAAAGAAGTTTTACATGTAAAGTGGGTTTACACGAGAAAATCAAAGGACAGGTATAAGGCTAGTGTTACGTCGGGCGACACTCGACGTAGACCAGGCCACATACCGCGGGCCATACGGGAACCAGATGTCCGCTCATCCTTACAAGTACCCTCTATAAATCTTAGGAATTTCTAGTCAAAGTCCTTCAGACTGAACAAATATTCTTTCGGCGAATTGCTTCCTACAGTTTATTGTCCACCACGGGTTGACACGGGAAAGTTGCCTTTTCTCACGTATGAGGTCTCCCACTAGCGACTTCATCTCGAGGGCGGTTAGCATCCTTCCTCATCCACCACCACAGTAAATGACCAATCAACAACGAAGCCTATCTCCCTCACTCTCTTAGCCAAAACCATCACCAACAAATCCGATGGTCCCGTGCGCTAGACACACCCATCCTTAGCTTTCCTCCGCCACAGCATCGTCACCGAACGGCACTAATTTTCCATCTTCAGACGAGTCAACATCCCTCGAACGGGCTTACCTCCGGAAAACAGTCATTCACCACTGTAACTTACTTATCCTAAGACCTCGGGAAAGTCGACTTCTCCTACGACAACAGGAGAGACAAGTCAACTACTTCTTCTATACCGCTAGAAAAGTCAATCACTCATCTTGTACATACGCACCAGCGTAACTACCTTCTTTACAAATGTTAAAAATAAACTGTGATACATACCTTACTATACAGTGTTACATTCAATCAACCACACCTATTATCTTAACAGAAATCAGGGGAACGACTATTTCGCGGCGTCGATTAACCGAATCGTAGCGAGAGTTTACGCCTCTCGCTGACGCGTTTTCCTAGCGACCGCGTCTCTCCGCGAACGGTCCTAACAGCTAGATTAGTGGTAAGGGGATTTCAACAAAGAAACGTAGCCGATGACATATATTCTCCAGTAGCGAGTATTCAGACCTTTAAGATATTGATATCATATTGTTGTCAAAATGGATTAATCATTGAGCAAATGTATGTAGAAATTGCCTTTTTAAATGGTGAAGTAACTTCGGAGGTAAATGTAAATCAACCCAAGGGAAATGCGGACGGAACGAATAGAGTTTGTAAATTATCGAAAGCGCTTTATGGGTGAAAAGAAATTCCGAGGGACTGGTATGAGTGTTTTGATAGGTATGTGACGAGATTAGGTTTTAAGAAGAACAAAATAGAGCTGTGCCTATATACTTATGTAGAGAGAGAAAATGTTGTTTATTTGTTAATATACGTAGACGATTTGTTGACTTGTAGTAAAGACAAAGGGAAGATACAAAGTGTAAAAAAATTATTAACTGATAAATTTGAAATGAGAAATTTAGGTGAAGTAAAAGAATATCTTGGAATAAATATAGATTATGATTATTTCAAAAATGAAATGAGATTAAGTCAAAAGAAACACATAGAATCATTAGAAAGCAAATATAAATTACATAATAGCAAATTGTACTGTACACCTATGGAGACCAACTTAAAAATTGAAAAAGCTGAGATAAATAGAGAGGACATTGGATACAAGAAGTTAATTGGCGCATTGTTGTATATTAGTGTAAATACCAGACCTGATATAAGTTATAGTGTGAATTATCTGAGTAGATTTTAAGATTGGCATTGCACAAACCGGTTGACGTGCGCTATATTTGGCAGCAAAGGTGGAGAAGTACGTGCGTCGAATTGTCGACATATTTCGAATGGAAACGGAGATACGTGCAATTGAATAGTTAAGACCGAATCTGCAAAATTGCAATTACGCTGGATTTGACAGGACTCAGAGTTGACATAGCGCAAACCGGCTGACGGGCGCTGTATTTGGCAGCGAGTGAGGAGTATAACGCGCATCGAATTGTCGACATATCTCCAATTGATACGGAGATACGTGCAATTGAATATTTTAGGCAGAATCTCCAAAAGAGCAATAACAAGGTATTTGGCGTGCCCAGAGTTGACATAGCGCAAACCGAACGATGTGCTCTGTATTTGGCAGCAAATGTGGAGTGTAACCCGCATCGAATTGTCGACATACCACCAATATCTGTGGAGATACGTTTAATTGAATACTTAACCCTAAATATGCTAAACTGCAACTACAAGGGATCTGGCAGGGACTAGGGTTGGCATAGTAAAAACCGCCTGATGCGCACTGTATTTGGCAACAAATGTGGAGTAGAAAGCGCATCAAATTGTCGACATATCTGGAAGGGAAACGGAGATATGAGCAATTGAATAGTTCAGACTGAATCTCCAAAACTGCAGTAGCGCTGCATTTGAAAGGGCCCAGAGATAACATAGCGCAAACAGAACGATGTGCGCAGCATTTGGAGGCAAATGTGGAGTATAACGTGCCTCCAATTGTCGACATACTAATAATAGCAGCGGAGATACGTTTAATTGAATACTTAACCCTAAATATGCTAAACTGCAATTACAAAGGATTTGGCAGGGACCAGGGTTGATATAGCGCAAACCGAACGATGTGCACAGTATTCGGCAGCAAATGTGGAGTATATCGCGGATCGAAATGTCGACACACCACCAATAGCAGCGGAGATACGTTTAATTGAGTACTTAAGCCTAAATATTCTAAACTGCAACTACAATGGATTTGTCAGGATGCAGAGTTGACATTGCGAAAAGCTGCTGATGTGCTTTGTATTTGGCAATAAATGTTGGGTATAACACGCATAGAATTGTCGAGATAACTGGAATAGAAACTGAGGTACGTGCAATTGAATACGTAACCGTAATTATGCTATACTGCAATTACAAAGTATTTGGCATGGACCAGGTTTGACATAGCAAGAACCGGCTGATGCGCGCTGTATTTGGCAGCAAATGTGGAGTGTAACCCGCATCGAATTGTCGACATACCACCAATATCTGTGGAGATACGTTTAATTGAATACTTAACCCTAAATATGCTAAACTGCAACTACAAGGGATCTGGCAGGGACTAGGGTTGGCATAGAAAAAACCGCCTGATGCGCACTGTATTTGGCAACAAATGTGGAGTAGAAAGCGCATCAAATTGTCGACATATCTGGAAGGGAAACGGAGATATGAGCAATTGAATAGTTCAGACTGAATCTCCAAAACTGCAGTAGCGCTGCATTTGAAAGGGCCCAGAGATAACATAGCGCAAACAGAACGATGTGCGCAGCATTTGGAGGCAAATGTGGAGTATAACGTGCCTCCAATTGTCGACATACTAATAATAGCAGCGGAGATACGTTTAATTGAATACTTAACCCTAAATATGCTAAACTGCAATTACAAAGGATTTGGCAGGGACCAGGGTTGATATAGCGCAAACCGAACGATGTGCACAGTATTCGGCAGCAAATGTGGAGTATATCGCGGATCGAAATGTCGACACACCACCAATAGCAGCGGAGATACGTTTAATTGAGTACTTAAGCCTAAATATTCTAAACTGCAACTACAATGGATTTGTCAGGATGCAGAGTTGACATTGCGAAAAGCTGCTGATGTGCTTTGTATTTGGCAATAAATGTTGGGTATAACACGCATAGAATTGTCGAGATAACTGGAATAGAAACTGAGGTACGTGCAATTGAATACGTAACCGCAATTATGCTATACTGCAATTACAAAGTATTTGGCATGGACCAGGTTTGGCATAGCAAGAACCGGCTGATGCGCGCTGTAGTTGGCAGCAAATGTGGAGTATACTCGTATTGAATTGTTCACATATCTGCAATAGAAGTGGGGATAAATTGATTTGTATATTTAAGCCTGAAAGTGCAAAATTCTAATTATGCTGGATTTGACAGGTACCAGAGTTGACATAGCGCGAATCGACTGATTTTCACTGTATCTGGCAGCCGAATGAGGAATACATCTCACATCTAGTTAGCGTCAAATCTGCAATAGCAGCGGTGATACGTTGAGTTTAATATTCAGTAATGGGCCTGTTACGATACAGATAGTATTCCACTTTAACGGAAGGGATGTAACGCATTGCACGACTCAGCGTCAATGTAAGTTACATTGTCGATATTTCGTCAGAATATTGCCGCGACTGAAACAAATTTCCGTCTCAATGGAACCATTTTATTTCAAGACTTACCCTACAGTTCCGAATAATTTTCGCCGGACAAGACCATTTCACGTTCTCGCAAAAGCAAGCAGTCAAATTAAGGTACATACTATCAATTAAAATCTGATACATTTTTGTGATCCAACATCGATGGGACGATTTCGCTTCGAAATTTTCGGAGGACCACGTAACCTTCCAACGACGACCGCCGTACGAGCAGCGGATAAGCTTACTTCGCGTCTTAGGTTCCTTCCACCACGTACTCTACTGCTTGATTCTTGGTTGGCAGCTTTCGCGGCTGCTGGTCCGAGAAACTCTTCCCTGACTCGCTTTCTCGTATGTCGCATGTGACGTCTTGCTCTCCGCCGTAGACACTTGTCCGATCTACATACGTTCAACCATTTGCGCGAGACAAGCGCGGCGCTCTGCAGGGTCGGGGGATCCAATTTTCGAAGTATCAAGTGCGAAATCTCCAGTGGTAGTTCGGAAATGATATCTACCTTGCTTGGCACGAACAGACCAACGACGCGTAATAGAGATCTAAAAAACTCCATGTTGCTTCTACTGTTGCGCGAGCACGACTGACGGCCTGACTGAGAATTGAGACATATATATGTGCTGCTCGTCACGGTGGACTGCGTGTTCCGCTTCCGGTGAGAGTTTTGGTCAGTCAGAATCGATCGCGTGTGCGTGTAATTTCATACATATATATAATGTTCAATTCTAGGATAATTCAGTTATCGATTCTAGAATCTGAAAATCGAGTTTATTGTAACAATACTTAAATAAAATACAGAGGTAAACAACAATTAATGATTAAAATGACATAGCTTTGTACAAGGTCTACCTGAAAATCGAAAATCGATTTTCCACGTCCTAAACTACCGCTTTTCCTCTGTCAATCTCCAATACTCTGAATAATAATTTCTCTCTTATGATCGTGTCTATTTCTAACGCTCTAAATCCTTCTTCTTCTCTAACCGTCCGTCTGTGAAATGACTGTTTGGCAAATCGGTTGTCCGTAACAACAAGTAAGGTCACACTGTCCGTTGAACAGAGAAAGTCCCTTTGTTTATCCGCGTTTAAAATCTTAGGGAGTTTACATATATATATATCTCATGAATTCGTGCTCATTGGCGCTTGTACTGACCGGGTAGAATGAGTTCAAGTGGAATCTTGAATACCATGTGTCTAAGAACATTGCTGCATCTGTCCTGTGCGTTCATGTACATGTTGCCGTCGCTCAGAAACGGATTTTCATCGGACAAATCGATAAGCGTTGAATTATTTCATAACAATATATCACAATTGAAATAATGCTAATCGAGTGTGCAAGGTAGCAGAACCAAGTCACTGTTGACATTTATCGTCACGGCAGTGAATAATTCTAGGCGACCGAAGGGAAATGAAGAGCTGCAATAATCTACTGCTGATTTGTACGAACCATACATCGACTAGAACCGAATATCTACCGAACAATTGGTCTGTACATTACCTAACACGTGCCTCCAATGCCCGATTTACATATAGGCTGTGGCCGCTTTCAATCGGCGGTGAGCACTACCATAACATTGGTTGAAAACTTTTAGTGTGTAAAGTAGCTATACCGCAACGTTAAAATAGCCTCGCTTTCATTGCAATGACACAGATGTTTGCACGATACAGGGGTGCCAAAACATGTTATGCCTTAAGTTACAGCTGTCGCAGGGAAGCAGTGAAACACGTAAGTGTGGAACGGGAGATAGATACGTTACAATAGTTTAAGAATGAGTCTACAACACGTAGACGACTTTCATTTTCTTCCCCGACGAGACCTGAAGAGATAAAGACATGAACAAGAAATTACATGTTATTATTAACAGATATAATATAATCATAGACAGAGAAAATGATTATGGATGCTTGCTCCCAGGTTATCATCGAATATTCGTAGAATTGTTAGTTCGATGTCACCTTCCTAGAATTCTAATATCCAATTTTGGAATTCCAATATCGCACCGCTTCAGGTTTGCCGCTTTATTCAGCTTTTATTCGACACAATGCTTCCATTAAACTTTCTTATACTCGACTCAGCTCCAAGATAAGTGTTGCTCTTTCTTTTATACTGATTCCATTTCTTGAGATTAACACGAACATGAAATAAGAGAAGACGAGTAAATGGTATATACAAATGTGCTTGAATTACGAAGCTTTTCATTAACAATTAAAAAGTTTGCCTTGAGATGTTTTAGCCACGTTATCCATATTAAAAAATCCTTCCTGTATTTAGAACGTTAAAAGCGTCAATTTAATCGATTTAGCTTCCACTGACACAGCGTGGAATCACTTTCGACTAAAAGTGCGACATTTGTCCTAAACAAGCGTAAAGTAGAAAATTTGAACACTCATACTATCTGTTACTGTGAAGCTGCATGCCATTTCTTGACGGGTGTGTCGCAGAAATTGTTCTGCAATCAAAAAATATCAACCGCAGTCCTCCAAATGGAACATCAACTTTCTTAATACAATAATTGATCTGTCATGGAACCCCTATAAGAAATTATTAACGTATTTATGGGCTATTTAGAAAGTACAAATAGCAGACAGACAAAATACTCGAAGGCGTTGAAGAGCATGAAGAGTACAGTGCGCATCGAATTGTGGACATACCACCAATAGCAGCGGAGATACGTTTAATCGAGTACTTAAGCCTAAATATTCTAAACTGCAATTACAATGAAGTTGACAGGATTCAGAGTTGACTTTGCGCAAACCGGTTGACGAGCGCTGTATTTGGCAGCAAATGTGGAGTATAACGCGCATCGAATTGTCGAGATATCTGGAATAGAAACTGAGATACGTGCAATTGAATACGTAACCGTAAATATGCTATACTGCAATTACAAAGCATTTGGCATGGACCAGGTTTGACATAGCAAGAACCGGCTGATGCGCGCTGTAGTTGGCAGCAAATGTGGAGTATACTCGTATTGAATTGTTAACATATCTGCAATAGAAGTAGGGATAAATTGATTTGTATATTTAAGCCTGAAGGTGCAAAATTCTAATTACACTGGATTTGACAGGTACCAGAGTTGACATAGCGCGAATCGGCTGATTTGCACTGTATCGGGCAGCCGAATGAGGAATACATCTCACATCTAGTTAGCGTCCAATCTCCAATAGGAGCGGTGATACGTTGAATTTAATATTCAGTAATAGGCCTGTTACGATACAGATAGTATTCCACTTTAACGGAACGAATGTAACGCATTGCACGACTCAGCGTCAATGTAAGTTACATTGTCGATGTTTCGTCAGAATATTGCCGCGACTGAAACAAATTACCGTCTCAATGGGACCGTTTTATTTCAAGACTCACGCTACAGTTCCGAATAATTTTCGCCGGACAAGACCGTTTCAAGTTCTAGCAAAAGCAAGCAGTCAAATTGAGGTACATACTATCAATTAAAATCTGATACATTTTTGTGATCCAACATCGATGGGACGATTTCGCTTCGAAATTTTCGGAGGACCACGTAACCTTCCAACGACGACCGCCGTACGAGCAGCGGATAAGCTTACTTCGCGTCTTAGGTTCCTTCCACCACGTACTCTACTGCTTGATTCTTGGTTGGCAGCTTTCGCGGCTGCTGGTCCGAGAAACTCTTCCCTGACTCGCTTTCTCGTATGTCGCATGTGACGTCTTGCTTTCCGCCGTAGACACTTGTCCGATCTACATACGTTCAACCATTTGCGCGAGACAAGCGCGGCGCTCTGCAGGGTCGGGGGATCCAATTTTCGAAGTATCAAGTGCGAAATCTCCAGTGGTAGTTCGGAAATGATATCTACCTTGCTTGGCACGAACAGACCAACGACGCGTAATAGAGATCTAAAAAACTCCATGTTGCTTCTACTGTTGCGCGAGCACGACTGACGGCCTGACTGAGAATTGAGACATATATATGTGCTGCTCGTCACGGTGGACTGCGTGTTCCGCTTCCGGGTGAGAGTGCTGGTCAGTCAGAATCGATCGCGTGTGCATGTAATTTCATACATATATATAATGTTCAATTCTAGGATAATTCAGTTATCGATTCTAAAATCTGAAAATCGAGTTTATTGTAACAATACTTAAATAAAATACAGAGGTAAACAACAATTAATGATTAAAATGACATAGCTTTGTACAAGGTCTACCTGAAAATCGAAAATCGATTTTCCACGTCCTAAACTACCGCTTTTCCTCTGTCAATCTCCAATACTCTGAATAATAATTTCTCTCTTATGATCGTGTCTATTTCTAACGCTCTAAATCCTTCTTCTTCTCTAACCGTCCGTCTGTGAAATGACTGTTTGGCAAATCGGTTGTCCGTAACAACAAGTAAGGTCACACTGTCCGTTGAACAGAGAAAGTCCCTTTGTTTATCCGCGTTTAAAATCTTAGGGAGTTTACATATATATATATCTCATGAATTCGTGCTCATTGGCGCTTGTACTGACCGGGTAGAATGAGTTCAAGTGGAATCTTGAATACCATGTGTCTAAGAACATTGCTGCATCTGTCTTGTGCGTTCATGTACATATTGCCGTCGCTCAGAAACGGATTTTCATCAGACAAATCGATAAGCGTTGAATTATTTCATAACAATATATCACAATTGAAACAATGCTAATCGAGTGTGCAAGGTAGCAGAACCAAGTCACTGTTGACATTTATCGTCACGGCAGTGAATAATTCTAGGCGACCGAAGGGAAATGAAGAGCTGCAATAATCTAGTGCTGATTTGTACGAACCATACAGCGACTAGAACCGAATATCTACCGTACAATTGGTCTGTACATTACCTAACACGTGCCTCCAATGCCCGATTTACATATGGGCTGTGGCCGCTTGCAATCGGCGGTGGGCACTACCATAAAATTGGTTGAAAACTTTTACTGTGTAAAGTGTCTACACCGCAACGTTAAGATAGCCTCGCTTTCATTGCAATGACACAGATGTTTGCACGATACAGGGGTGCCAAAACATGTTATGCCTTAAGTTACAGCTGTCGCAGGGAAGCAGTGAAACACGTAAGTGTAGAACGGGAGATAGTTACGTTACAATAGTTTAAGAATGAGTCTACAACACGTAGACGACTTTCATTTTCTTCCCCTACGAGACCTGAAGAGATAAAGACATGAACAAGAAATTATATGTTATTATTAACAGATATAATATAATCATAGAGAGAGAAAATGATTATGAATGCTTGCTCCCAGGTTATCATCGAATATTCGTAGAATTGTTAGTTCGATGTCACCTTCCTAGAATTCTAATATCCAATTTTGGAATTCCAATATCGCACCGCTTCAGGTTTGCCGCTTTATTCAGCTTTTATTCGACACAATGCTTCCATTAAACTTTCTTATACTCGACTCAGCTCCAAGATAAGTGTTGCTCTTTCTTTTATACTGATTCTATTTCTTGAGATTAACACGAACATGAAATAAGAGAAGACGAGTAAATGGTATATACAAATGTGCTTGAATTACGAAGCTTTTCATTAACAATTAAAAAATTTGCCTTGAGATGTTTTAGCCACGTTATCCATATTAAAAAATCCTTCCTGTATTTAGAACGTTAAAAGCGGCAATTTAATCGATTTAGCTTCCACTGACACAGCGTGGAATCACTTTCGACTAAAAGTGCGACATTTGTCCTAAACAAGCGTAAAGTAGAAAATTTGAACACTCATACTATCTGTTACTGTGAAGCTGCATGCCATTTCTTGACGGGTGTGTCGCAAAAATTTGGATTTGATCGGGACCATAGTTGATATAGCGTAAACCGGCCGATGTGCACAGTAATTGGCAGCAAATGTGCAGTATAACGCGCATCGAATTGTCAAGATATCGCCAATAGCAGTGTAGAAACGTTCAATGGAATATTGAATAGTTAATATGCAGTACAGCAAGAACATTGGATTTGACCTTGACGCGAGTTGACATAATGTAAGCAGGAGCAGGTTGCACTGTGTTTGGCAGCCAATGTGTGGTATAACGTGCATCGAATTGTCGATATATCTCCAATGGAAACGGAGACACGTTCAATTGAATATTTCCGGCAGAATCTCCAAAACGGCAATTACGCTGTATTTGTCAGGACACAGCGTTGGCATAGCGCTAACCGAACGATGTGCGCTGCATTTGGCAGCATATGTGGAGTCGTACGCGCATTGAAATGTCGACATATCTCGACTGGAAACGGAGATACGTTCAATTGAGTACTTAAGCCTAAATATGCTAAACTGAAATTACAAATGATTTGAATGGATACAGTGTTGACATAGCGAAAACCGGTTGATGTGCACTATATTTGACAGCAAATGTGGAGTATAACACGCATCGAATTGTCGACATATCTCCAATGGAAACTGAGATACTTTCAATTGAATACTGAAGCATGAATATGTACTTCTGCAATAACATTGGATTTGTCCTCGACCCTAGTTGACATAATGTAAACAGGAGCAGGTCCGCTGTATTTGGAAGGAAATGTGGAGTATAACGCGCATCGAATTGTTGAGATACCGCCAATAGCAGCGTAGATACGCTAAATTGAATACTGAAAACTAAATATGCAAAAATGTAATTTGAAAGGATTTGGCAAGGACCAGGGTTGACATCGCAAGAACCGCCTGATGTGCGCTGTATTTGGCAGCAAATGTGGAGTATAACGCGCATCGAATTGTGGACGTACCACCAATAGCAGCTGAGATACTTTTAATTGAATACCGAAGGCTACATATGCTAAACTGCAATTGCAATGGATTTGGCAGGGGCCAGAGTTGACATAGAAAAACCCGGCTGATGCGCGCTATATTCGGCAGCAAATGTGCGATAGAAAGTTCATTAAATTGTCGTCATATCTCCAATGGCAACGGAGATACGTTCAATGAAATACTGAAGCATGAATTTGCAGTACTGCAATAACATTGGATTTGACCTCGACCTTAGTTGACACAATGTAAACAGGAGCAGGTGCGCTGTATTTGGTAGCAAATGTGGAGTATAACGCGCATCAATATGTCCAGATGTCTGGAATAGAAACAGAGATACGCTCAATTGAATATTTAAGACAGAATCTGTAACAAAGCAACAAAGCGGTATTTGACAGGGCCCAGAGTTGACATAGCGCAAACCGAATGACGTGTGCTGTATTTATCAGCAAATGTGGGGTACAACGCGCATCGTATTGTCAAGATATCTGGAATAGAAACTGAGATACGTGCAATTGAATATGTCAGACAGAGTCTCCAAAACTGCAATAACGCTGTATTTGACAGAGCCCTGAGTAACATGACGCAAACTGGTTGATCTGCGTAGTATTTGGCAGCATATGCGCGAGATAACGCGCATCGAATTGTCGCGATATCACCAATAGTAGATGCGTTCAATGGAATATTGAATCCTGAATATGCAGTCCTGGAATAACATTGCATTTATCCTCGACCCGAGATGGCATAATGTAAACAGGAGCAGATGCGCTGTATTTGGCAGCAAATGTGGAGTGTAACGCGCATCGAATTGTCGAGATATCTGGAATAGAAACTGAGATTCGATCAATTCAATATTTCAGGCACAATCTCCAACGCTGCAATAACGCAGTACTTGACAGGGCCCAAAGTTGACATAGCGCAAACCGAATGACATGCGCTGTGTTTGGCAACATATGTGGAGTAGTGCGCGCATCGAATTGCCGAGATATTTCCAATAGCAGTGTAGATACGTTCAATTGAATATTTAACACAGGATCTACAAAACTGCAATAACGCTGGATTTGACAAGACACAAAGTTGAAATTGCGCAAACCGGTTGATGTGCGCTGTATTTGGCAGCAAATGTGGAATAGGAAGCGCATCAAATTGTCGACATATCTCCAATAGAAACGGAGATACGTTCAATTGAATATTGAAGCAAGAATGTGCAATAGTGCAAAAACATTGGATTTGACTTCGACCCGAGTTGATATAATGTAAACAGGAGCAGGTGCGCAGTATTTTGCAGCATATGTGGATTATAACGCGCATCGAATTGTCGACATATCCCCAATGGAAACGGAGATATGTTCAATTGAATATTGAAGCCTGGATATGTAGTATTGCAATATCATTGGATTTGACCTCGACTCGCGTTGATACAATGTAAACAGGAGCAGGTCCGCTGTATTTGGCTGCAAATGTGGATTATAATGCGCATCGAATTGGCGGCTTATCTTCAATGGAAACGGTGGTACATTCAATTGAATACTGAAACCTGGATATGCAGTACAAGAATAACATTGGATTTGATCTCGACCTGAGTTGACATAATGTAAACAGGAGCAGGTCCGCTGTATTTGGCAACAAATGTGAAGTATAATGCAAATCAAGTTGTCGACATATCTGTAATAGAAACTGAGATACGATCAATTGAATATTTAAGACAGAATCTGCAAAATTGCAATTACTCTGGATTTGACAGGACACACAGTTGACATAGCGCAGACCGGCTGAAGGGCGCTGTATTTGGCAGCTAGTGAGGAGTATAATGCGCTACGAATTTTCGACGTACCACCAATAGCAGCGGAAATACGTGCAATTGAGTACTTAAGCCTAAATATGCTATACTGCAATTACAAAGAAATTGGCAGGGTCTACGGTTGACATAGCAGAAACCGACTGATGCGCGCTGTATATGGCAGCGAATAAGGAGTATAACGCGTATCGAATTTTGCACATGCCGCTAATAGCAGCGGAGATACGTTTGATTGTATACTTGAGCCTAAATATGCTAAACTGTAATTACAAAGGGTATTGCAGGGCCCAGGGCTGACATAGCAAAAACCGGCTGATGCGCTCTGTATTTGGTAGCAAGTGTGGGGTATAACGCGCATCGAATTGTCGTCATATCTCCAATGGAAACGGAGATACGTTCAATTCAATATTGAGGCCTGAACGTGAAGTACTGCAATAACGTTGAAATTTGACCTCGACCCAAGTTGACATACTGTTTTTTTTTAATACGATTATTTATCCACGATACAATTTTGAATACATTTGGTTATTCACAATAAACAATGAATTTTTGTAATGATGTGTTAGGCAAATGTTCCGATACGCGACGGTACGACGTAGGCATACTATATTATGTGTCGGTGCTTTACATTTTTTGTGTTTGATGCGATCTTTGGATTTACGCAGCTGGGGAGCTGTGCTTTTATGTGATTTTGTTTTTATTTTATTTTTTTTGTCCTGAAAACTTGGTCGCAAAACAGGACGGTTCGGTAGTCTGCTCCTTGGGTGCTGTGTGATTTTGGTGAGGGGTGGGATGAGAGGGAGGGGGAAGGGGAGGGGGATGTTAAATAGGTTTAAAAAAAATTTACAATAATTACAATGGTTGCACCAGTGTTTAATGGTTTAATGGTTCTCTCTTATTTTATTATGGATTCGGTATCCACCAATATTTTTTTGTGTTTTTTCTGTGTTTGTCTTTAGTGTCTTTCAATGGGAGCGCCATGTTGTATCTCCACCTAGTGTCTGCGGTCTGTGCATTTACTTTTTCTTCGTAGCGTACAGTTTTGATCCCTATTTTGCTTTGTATTTGATAGATTATTGGGATGTTAATTTTGTCCTGGAGGTATTTTTTTCGTATAGGTATAGGCAAGCTATGTAGCCTGTTGTCAAAGTGTTTTTGTAATATGTGTCGTTCGGGAATAAGCAACTGAAGATCATGCTGTTTTCTTTTATCTTTGCCGCTTGCGCGAAGTGGTTTCTTATTAGATTTAGGATATGACAGTCTGTGCGGTGAATGTTGGCTCGGTCGTAGATTATTTTGTTTTTTACATATTTTTTGAATCCGCTGTGTTCGGATCTGTAGGTACTCAAGCAGGCTCTGATGCAGTCTCTTTCGAATATGCGAATTTCTCCATTTGGGAGGCTGATATGTTGTACCAGATTGGGCAGCCGTAGGTTATGATCGGTCTGATTAGTGCTTGGTAGCATAGTATTTTCACTTTGCTGTTGATATGTTTGGAGTAGAACAGTTGTTTCATTTTCCAGAATGCTTCAGTGGCCTTAGCAGGTTGGATTTCGGTGTGCTGCTTGAAGTATAATTTGTAGTCTATGTTTACTCCTAGGTATTTTACACAGTTTTTGTGCGATATGAGTGCCCCTTTGTCTGTTTTTTCTCTTAGTTGGAATTTTTTGCAGTATTCTCTTTCTATTGGGTCGATTTCACTTGACTTGGCTCTAAACAGTATGGTTTCGCATTTGCTTGTGTTGATTTTTAGTTTCCATGCGTGGTAATATTCGTTTATTTTATGAAAAAGTTCTTGGAGTTCCGTTTTTACTGTTTTGGTTTTGCGGCCTGTTACGTAGATGATTAGGTCATCTGCGAAGGCTATGGAGCGTTTATGGGTGGATGCATTGAGATTAAAGAGATTTAGTAAGTCACTGTTGTAAATACTGAAAAGTAACGGGGAATTTAATGTGCCTTGTTGCAGACCGTTTTTTATGGAGATTTCTTTGCTTGATGTGTGTGAACCTTCGGTCATTACGAATGTTCTGCATGGGATCATGTCCCAGACTATTTTAATTAGGTATTTAGGAAAGTTTTTCTTGATCAATTTGTATATGAGACCTGGGCTCCAGACTGTGTCGAAAGCTTTTTCGAGGTCTATTAAGCAGGCGCCTACTCATTGTTTTGCGTTTAGTGCCCAGCATATGTCCGACGTAAGTTTGTTTCTTGCGTGAATTGTGGAGTGTTTGTGCCGGAAGCCAAATTGATTTTCTGGTATTGTGTCATATTTTGCGCAGAAGGAGTTTAGGGAGTTGTTTATGATTATTTCAAATACTTTCCTTATGTTGGGGAGGGGACTTAAGGGTCGTAGGTTTGCGGGCGATGAGCCGTCTTTATCTTTTTTTGTAATAGCTAACAATTTGGCTTTTTCCCATTTTCTGGGGAAATATGTGTTGTTTAGTGCATTGTTGAAGAGTACTGAGTAGTACCATTTTATTTTGTTCGGTAGGCGCTTGAGTAAAATGTTTGGGATGCCGTCGAATTCGGAGGATTTTTTGTTGTTTAGTTTGGAGAAGATTGTATTTAGTTGATTGTAATTTGTGAAGTAGTTTATTTTTGGATCTGGTTGTTTGGGGTTGTCTGCGGTGTTTTCGTTTGAGAATGTGCAGACTGTTTTGTTTAGCGTTATGTCTTTTTCCATTTCATTTTTGAGTTTGTTTGTTTCGGCGATGATAATTCTGTTTAGCTGTTCTCGGCCCATGTGTTCGTTTCGTGTGTGTGTTTTGAAATAGTGGGTGCCGATAATGTCTAGTTTTTCTGTTGTTTTAGTTATTATGAAGTTACCCTCAGTGTCTTTGATGGTGTTGTGTATCGTTATATCAGCTTCTTGGATGAGGGAGGCATTTTCTGAGGGCAATTTGAGAGGTGGGATGGCGTTTTGTCCTTTTGATCTGAAGATTTGATTTATTTGTGGGAACATGTTGGCTGAGTCGTTTTGGGAGGTGTTTTTTATTTTGTTTGTCCGGTACTGGTTTATAGAGTTTGCGAATTCTTGTTTCAGTTGCGCTCTTATTTTGTATAGTGAGTATACTTTAGGAATTCTAGTTCTTCTCTTTTGTCGTAAGAATAGTTGTATTTTATATTGTTTATTTTGGAGAGTATGTAGCTTTTGTCACGTTGCAGTTCTATTATTTTATTGTTGATATAGGGCTCGCATGAATTTTTTTGTTTTATGTTTGACACGGATTTTTGGAGAGCGACTTGTGTATGTTTTTTTATTTCGTCTATGAATGAGTCGATTTGTCTGTCAGGTTGGCGTTGTCGTAAATCTTTAGGTCGCAGTTTTGTTCGAGTATATTTTGGAACCTTTTCCATTCTGTCTTTTTGTAATTGTACCTGGGCGTCTCGGTCTGTGTTTCGAGTGTTAGGAAGTCAGATGTATTCTTGTTTACGTGAAATACTAGGGCGTCATGGTCACTGTCATAGGCTAAGGTTTTGAGAGTGTTATTTGGACGTATGTTTTGAAATTTTAGTCGCGCACCTGCTAGGCATATGTCCAGGTATGAGCCTCCTTTTGGGTAAGAGGGTAGCTCGGAACTGTATAAGTTTGTTTTGTAATGGATGCTTTTATTGTCTAGCCAGTTTCTAATGAAGTTGCCTCTCGTGTTGTTTATTTCGTTTTTCCAGCTTGTATGTTTTGCGTGAAGACCGCCTGCTATTATATAATAGTTTTCCGGTTTGTTGAGCTGTAAGTGTTCGAGAAGTTTATTGAATTCGTAGCTAAATTCTTTCCGGATTCCGAGGATTTCGTAGGCTGCCGTGATGAATAAGTTTTCCTTATTGCTTATTTTTATTTTTATGATCGTTGTTTCTAGGATTTTGAAACTTGTTATTTTGTCAATTAGAATTGTTTTGTATTTTATAGGGATTTTACGAGGATTGCTGTTCCTCCTCCTTGGCTGGCGTTCGGTCTGTCGTGTCTTATCATGGAGTAGTTTTTGAAGTGTACTTTGCGTCTTTTGTTTAGTTTTGTTTCTGAGATGAGTACGATATCGGGGGTATCTTTATTTATTAGGGTTAGCATACTGTATCTTTTTTGGTTTGAAATTAGAGAGTTGCCATTTATTGCAATTATTTTCAGATGTTTTAAGCTTAATTTATATGTTTTTTGCTGTAATTGTTGGTTAAGTGGATTTTGGTTATTCGTCATCTGCACTATTGAAAGTGCTGAAGATGGCGTCGAACCTTTCTTCGTGCGTTGATAGTGTTTTTTTTATTTCATTTAATTGCATTTGTTGTTCTTTTAACGCTTGGTTTTCGATTATTTGATTTAATTTTGTTTGTTGTTTCACTAGGTCAGAGAACTTTAGTTCTGGGACGTATTTACGGCTTATTTGGGCAATTCGTTTTATCTTTGTTTCTTTGTCTTTTTTTATTTTTTTGGCCAGCTTTTTCAGCAGCTCTACGAGTTGGGGGCAACCCTTGTATGACGCGAGGTGTCCGTAGTTTTTGCGGTTAACGCAGAATATTTTGTCTTTGGTTACTGCGTTTCCTTTTTTTATTTTGCAGTCTCCTGGACCATGGGGCTCAGTGCATTTAACACAGCGGTAGTTTGGGTTATAGTTTTGTGCTGTGTGACCTAGTCGTTGGCATTTGTGGCTTTGAGTTATGTCATCATTCTTTTTTATTATTTTTTCCCATTTTATCCTGAAGTAGTTAAAGTGGTTCATTTTTAACAAGCTACTTATATTGCTATCGGGGGATAATTGAATTATGTAAATTGGGAGTAATATATTGTTCTCCCTTGATCTTTTTGTCGTAAATCGTGGGACTTTTGTAAACTGGACGTCGTCTATTTGTAAGGATTGTAGATCTGTGAGTATTTCTGTTTCAGTGTAACTATTGTCTAAGTCATTTAACAAGTATGTGTGGTGTTTCTGTGTTTTGGGTGTATACGTGTAAAAGGTTGTGTTGGCTGCAAGGAGTGTTTCTTTAGCTTTGTGGAAATCGGGTAGGTTTCGGAGGGTGAGAGCATGTTCACCTGAGTGTATTCTTTTAATATGGAATTGTTTGATGTTTGCTACTTTTTCAATGAGCGTTACCGTGTACTTTGGGTCTTGTAGCGGTATGTTGATAGGCGGCGGTTTGTTTTCATTGTAGTGGAAGGCGCGTTCGTACGCTCCTCTGCGGTGTGTCTGGTGGGGTGTCCGTCAGGTGCCCCCCCCCCCGTGGCGATGTTGATGAAGCTGGGCCTCCTGGGTTGTACGATGACGCATGTCACCCCTGCGGTGTTGATTGTTTTGGCGGTATGGTGGGATTCTGTTTTCCTATTTTGCCTCGTAATATTTCTTTTCTTTCTTTTATTTGTCCTAGGGTTGAGCTCGATGTTGGGTAGTTTGATGGTCCCAGTTGTGGTTGAGGTTCTGGTTCTGATTGTAGTATATTGAACCTGTTTTTTGTTATGATCGCTGGAGGTGAGGTAGCTCATATGGGCTTCATGATTTTGATTTCTTCAGCTTTTTCTTCTTGGCTGGAGTGATAATCTTCGACTGTGTTTTCTAGGATGTTTACTACTCTTTTCATCCTGGCAACCAGGGTTGGTTGTCTTAAACTATTGTTGATTTCTTTGGCTGTTCTTTGTGTGATATTTTCTCTCTTGATGACTGTTCTTATTGGGTCCAAGGTGGGTTCCGTTTCGTTGCTTTTGGCTTCATTATCGGTAACTTCCATTTTTTTCATACAATTTTATTTTGCTTTATTTTATTTTTGTTTATTTGCATTTATAGGGATGGTGTCAATGCAATTTTTTCACTGCAATATTTTTTTTTATTTTTGTCACTGTTTGTCACTTTTTGTCACTTTTTCCTTCTACCATAGTGAATGATTGTCTACTTTGACGCGCACACTGAGAGGTCTGTCCTGCTCAGAGGTTTACAGTCAACTGAGTTGCCATAATGTAAACAGGTCCAGGTGAGCTGTGTTTGGAAGCAAATGTGGAGTATAACGCGCATAAAATTGTCGTGATATCTGAAATAGAATCTGAGTTACGCTCAATTGAATATTAAGACTGAATCTGCAAAAGTGCAACAACGCTGTATTTGACAGGGCCCAAAGTAGACATAGCGCAAACCGTCTGATAAGCGCTGCATTTGGCAGTGAGTGTGGAGTATAACGCGTATCGCATTGTCGACATACCACCAATAGCAGTGTAGAAACGTTCAATGTAATATTGAATCCCGAATATGCAGTACTGCAATAACATTTGATTTGACCTTGACGTTGACGTAATGTAAATAGGAGCAGGTGCGCTGTATTTGACAGCACATGTGGACTGTGGACATATCCCCAATGGAAACAGAGATACGTTCAATTGAATATTTCAGGCATAATCTCCAAAACTGCAAGAACGTTGTAATTGACACGGCCCAGAGTTATCATAGCCTAAATGGGCCGAAGGGCGCTGTATTTGGCAGTGATTGAGGAGTACAACGCGCATCGAATTGACGACATACCACCGATAGCAGCGGAGATACGTTTAAATGGGTACTGAAGCCAGGATATGCAGTTCTGCAATAACATTGGATTTGACGTCGACCCGAGTTGACATAATGTATAACAGGAGCAGGTCCGCTGTATTTATCAGCAAATGTGGAGTGGAACGCGCATCTAATTGTCGACAATTCTCCAATGGAAACGGATATGCGTTCAACTGAATATTGAATACTGGATATGCAGTACTGCAATAGCATTGGATTTGACCTCGACCCGAGTTGACATTATGTAAACACGAACAAGTGCGCTGTATTAGGCAGCAAATGTGGAGTATAACGCGCTTCCATCTTTCGACATATCTCCAATGGAATCTGTGATACGTTCAATTGAATATTTAGGTTAGAATCTGCAAAATTGCAGTTACGCTGGATTTGTCAGGACACAGAGTTGACATAGCATAAACCGGCTGAAGGGCGCTGTATTTGGCAGCGAGAGAGGAGTATAACGCGCTTCGAATTGTCGAGATGTCGCCAATAGCAGCGGAGATACGTTTAATTGAATACTTAAGCCTAAATATGCTAAACTGCAACTGCAATGCATTTGACAGGATACAGAATTGACATTGCGCAAACCGGCTGATATGCGCTGTATTTGGCAGCAAATGTTGGGTGAAACGCGCACCGAATTGTCGACATACCACCGATAGCAGTGCACATACGTTTAATTGAGTGCTTAAGCCTAAATATGCTAAACAGAAATTACAATGGATTTGACAGGATACAGAGAAGACATTGCGCAACGCGGCTGATGTGCACTGTATTTAGCAGCAAATGTGGTGTATAACGTGCATCGAATTCCCGACAGATCGCCAATGGAAACGGCGACACGACCAATTGAATATTGAAGCCTGGATATGCAGTACTGCAGAAACATTGGATTTAACCTCGACCCAAGTTGACAAAATGTAAACAGGAGCTGGTGCGCTGTATTTGGCAGCAATTGTGGAGTATAACGCGCATTGATCTGTCGACATATTTCCAACGGATACGGTGATACGTTCAATTGAATATTTAAGCCAGATTCTACAAAATTGCAACTACGCTGAATTTTACAGGACACATATTTGACATGGCGCAAACCGGCTGAAGGGCCCTGTATTTGGCAGCGTGTGAGGAGTATAACGCGCACCGAATTGTATCGATATCTGGAATTGAAACTGAGATAAGCTCAATTCAATATTTAAGGCAGAATCTGCATATCTGCATTAACTCTGTACTTGACAGGGCACAGAGTTGCCATAGCGCAAACGGAATGACGTGAGCTGTATTTGGCAGCATATGTGGAGTAGTGCGCGCATTGAATTGTCGACATACCTCCAATTGCAGTGTAGAAACGAGCAATGGAATAATGAATCCTGAATATGCAGTACTGCAATAACATTGGATTTGTCATCGTCCCTAGTTGACGTAATGTAAACAGGACCAGGTGCGCTGTATTTAGCAGCAAATGTGGAGTACAGCGCGCATGGAATCCTCGAAATATATGGAATACAAACTGAGATACGTGCAATTGAAAATTTCAGGCAGAATCGCCAAAACGCCAATTACGTTGGATTTCACAGGACACAGAGTTGACAATGCGCAAACGGGATGATTTGCGCTGTAGTGGGCAGCTAATGAGGAGTATAACGCGCACCGACTTGTCGAGGTATCATCAATAGCAGTGTAGATATGTTTAATTGAATACTGCAGCCTAAATATGCAAAGCTCCAATTACAATGCATTTGATATTATCCAGAATTGACATAGCACTTACGGGCTGCATGTGCGCTGCATTTGATTGCAATTATGGAGTATAATATGCATCGAAATGTCGTCATATCACCAATAGCAGCGGAGCTACGTTGAATTGAGTATTGATGCCCGTACGTGCAGAACTGTAATAACGTTAGATTTTACCTTGAACCGAGTTGACATAATGTAAACAGCTGCTGGTGCTCTGTATTTGGCAGCAAACGTGGAGAAGAACGTTCATCGAATTGTCGACATATCTGTTAGGCAAATGATACATTTACACTGTACATGGGAGTGTGTGTGTGAGCGTCAGAGGGCGTCCAGGTCTTAGTTGAGACAAAAGACTGTCGTTAGAAGATTCTAGGATAGTCGGTTGGCAACAAGCGTGCGCAAGATGGTCTTCAGAGTGTAATATAGATGCATAGCTGTTGTGTGTGAAATAAAGTCAATTATTTGTATTTGCGAATCCTGTCATTCCCTTAACATGGTAGCAGAGCGTGGTTACTAGTTTTGCAAGGTATTTAGTGCGTGGTTACGATCTTGCGAGTGAGTTTCAGTAAGGGAAGAAACGTTCAGAGGAAAAATATACTTCGAACACGTAGGAACGCTTGAGTAAGGAAAGAAAAAAAATCAATTAAAATGGAGAGATCGGAGATCATGATACCTGTATTCGATGGTGAGGATTATGGAATGTGGAAGCAAAGAATCACGATGTTTCTCAAGTATAAGGAATACGAGGTTGTTACAACTAGAGTGAAGGACGAAAGAGACAACGAAGACTGGGACAACAAGGATTTGGAGGCGATAAATATAATTTATAGTGCAATATCGAACAGACAATTGGAGTGTGTTAGGGAAGGAAAAGCGGCGTATGATATAATAAAAAGGTTTGATGAAATGTACTTGAAAGAGTCGACGGCTCTGCAGATCGTCGTATGCAGAAAGAGATTGGAAAACATAAGACTGGAGAACTACAGTGATTCAGCACCATTCTTTAACGATTTCGAAAAGTTAATAAATGAATTAAAAAGTGCGGGCGCTCAAGTAAGTGAGAGGGAAAAGCCGAATTACATGCTGAATACGTTACCCGAAGAATACAGCTACATAGCAGACATAGTAGACGCATTGAAAGAAGAGAATCAAACGGTAGCGTATGTGAAAAATAAAATAGAAATAGCAGAGAAGAAAAATAGATCCAATCGAGGAGAAAGGCAAACCAACGCCTTTTCTGCGAAAAAGGAAGGATGCTTCAGATGTGGAAGATTAGGACACTTTGCGAGAGAGTGTCAAAATGGCGTCCAAGCGGGAAGTAGTAACGGCTATTGGCATGGGTCAACACGTGGTTGAAACAGAGGAAGAGGAAGCAAAGGCTATACGAGCAGAGGACGTGGAAACTTCCATCGTCAATCAACAGTCGGCACGGGCGAGCATGGAAACTCAAGAGCAGGCATATGGATAGCAACGGCGCACGCAGCACACAGCAGTGAGACGAATGAAATAAGTAAGAACGAAATAGTGTGGCAAATCGATAGCGGTTGCACCGATCACATAATTAATGATATAAATTATTTTGATAGATCTATCGACCATAGAGAACCGGTAAATATATATTTAGGCGATAATACACAGATAAAAGCGACAAAAGTTGGGAACGTTATAAGCTGCTTCGAAGTATTTGGAAAACAAATTAAAATAAATATGAGGAAAGTATTTTACGCGAAAGAAATATCCGCAAATTTGATTAGTTTAGGTAAACTAACAGACAATAAGAATACGGTTATTCAAAAGGAAATATTGCAAAATTAATAGATGAGGATAATAAACTTACAGCTGTAGCGTTCAAAGAGAATGGGACATATAGAATAAAAAGTATATTGAAAGGGAAGAAGCACTTACTAAACAGCGTCGAACGTAGTGGTATGAGTAAAAAGGAAAGATGGCATAGGTTGCTAGAACAGGTAAATTTTAAATACTTAAATATTTTGGGTAAAGAGCAGCTAGTGACTGGCATACCGAATGAATTTGAAAAGGAATTTTTGAAATGTAGGGTGTGTATAGGAAGCAAAATGAATAATTTACCTTTCAAAAATATTCGAACTAAGGCTAGGGAAATAATGGAAATTATTCATACGGACGTATGTGGTCCCTTTAAAACTACCGGATTCAATGGAGAAAAATATTTTATTTCATTTATCGATGATTATAGTAAAGTGGCCAGAATTTATTGTATAAAATCAACAGATGAGGTCTTTGATTCTTTCGTACAGTTCGTAAATGAAGCTGAGAACTTAACGGGCAAGAGGTTAAAAATATTAAGATGCGATAATGGTAAAGAATATTTAAATAATCGAATTTATAAATTTGCTAGGGATAAAGGTATAAGAATAAATAATTGCCCAACATACGTACATGAATTAAACGGGACAGCGGAAAGGTATAATAGAACAGTGATGGACATAGCGCGTTGCTTGATAGCGGAAGGGAAAGTACATAATAGGTACTGGCCGGAAATAGTATGTACAACGGCATACTTGAAAAATCGAATACTAGCGAATACTATAGAGAGAAAGACGCCTTTTGAAATATTCTTCGGGAGAAAACCAAGTGTTAAAAATGTACATCTATATGGAAGTAAAGTTTTTGTAAGAAAATCAGAACAAAAAAGAGTTTCCAAATGGGACAAGAAGTCAGATATGGGAATTCTATTAGGATTTAGTGAAGTAAGATACACAGTCTTATTAGGTGGGAAAATAACAATAGCTAGACATGTAGAGATCATAGAGACAGACACTAAATGTATCGGTTTTGAGGAAAATTCATTAGATGCAGATGGAAATGATAGCAAAGATAATTATTTATTGGATGGTATGAATAAGGAAGAGTTAGAAAGTAGGGAAGATGAAAATGATAGTAGTTCTGAAAGCTCAAACATCCCTAGGAGATCTACACGTAATAATAGAACTCCAGTAAGGTATGCAGGAAAGGAAAATATTTGCGAGATTCATGCAAATTATTGTAAAGTAGATATTCCTCGTATATTTGAGGAGGCGATTTGTTGCGAAAATAATGAAGATTGGAAACAGGCTATGGATAAGGAAATAGAATGTCTATATAAGAATAAAACTTGGAAATTGGTAGAAAGGGTAAAAGGCAAAGAAGTTTTAGATGTAAAGTGGGTTTACACGAGAAAATCAAAGGACAGGAATAAGGCTAGATTAGTGGTAAGGGGATTTCGACAAAGTAACGTAGCCGATGACATATATTCTCCAGTAGCGAGTAATCAGACCTTTAAGATATTGCTATCATATTGTTGTCAAAATGGATTAATCATTGAGCAAATGGATGTAGAAACTGCCTTTTTAAATGGTGAAGTAACTTCGGAGGTATATGTAAATCAACCAAAGGGATATGCGGACGGAACGAATAGATTTTGTAAATTATCGAAAGCGCTTTATGGGTTAAATGAAAGTCCGAGGGATTGGTATGACTGTTTTAATATGTATTACGTATTATATGTATGTAATATGTATTATTTTAATATGTATAATATGTATTATGTATATGTCGGAGATGGAAGGACACCGGAGCCTTCCCTTTGGAACTTCGGAAAAATCCCTCAACACCGTAATCTAGATTCTATCATAGGCGTAATTAAACAATTGTCGTCATTCGATCCGATTGTATTTACTCGAGATTTGTGATAGTGAGCTTGGGCTCGAGGCGACAGCCAGTCGCCGAACGTAGCCGCGGTCACGGGATGAACGCTTTGTCTAACAAAGGCATGGAGCAATTCTATAGCTCTTCTTAAAAAAAGGAAATAGTTGTAACACTCGACAGTAAACATTCCTACGGTCTCTGTCCCGTAGCTCGCCACACGCAGACCCTATTCTTCGAGTAAGATGATTGCCAGATGTCGATGCGTCTCCGCAGTACATGTTCAGCTAGCCTGAGGGCCCGTTATAAATCTTAAGATTTAGTTGACTAAAGTCCTTCAAACAGATAAACAGTCTTTGTCCCAACTATGGGAAGATAGGGGAGATCTATTTCTTTCAACGAACGACGTCTCCCACTAGCAACTTTCCCTCGAGGGCGGCTAGCATCTTTTTCTAACCATCGATAGGGAAATTGACCAATTAGCAGCAACGCCAATTTCCCTTACTTTCCGAACGAAGGCTGTCCCCGACGAATCGGATGATCTCGTGTCCTTAGACACACCCCGTTATAGTTTTCCTCTGTGGCATCATCGGGACGGAAATTCATTCTTCCTCGTGGTCCCATCGACACATAAAGTAACTCTTTACGATCAGTGGATATTACGCGTCCGACTTAGATTTTGTGAGCACGTTCATCTATCATCCCGTCGACCGCGGATTCGTTATTGAACCTAGGATCATTGTCATTAGTTTCTCGAATATCTAATTACCACGGTTACTTGTCCAGTTCTATGATAATCGTATCTGCACTAGTCAATGTCTTCTCTATTGCATAACGACACGTGTAATCCAAACGAAGATTCGTTTCACGCCCCTAACCCTAATTCTAATGTAAACCCGACATCAGAAGTGGGATCAGTGCCGGTTACAACAGTGTAAGAGCTTACGACCATCGTGCGCGAGTTAATTCCGTCGCTAGTGCAAAAATCGAGTGTGGAACCTAACGATTTTTCGCCACCGTATTTTAACCTTGAAACCGTGGGCTTCGACTCCGCTGCATGGCACGCAGCTATCAATCTGATTATGGAGGGAAATCCTTTACAAAGCAGTGCCCTGAATATAATTTCAATAACGAGTGTCGAATCGACTTCTACGTAGTGGAGGCACCAACTGGTAGATCAAGCCATCCGGGTGAGTCGTTTCCATTTTACTTCGGTTTTGGAGCCGAGTGATCGCTAACTAAAGAATTCGTAATCTTGAGATTTTCTGGCAAAAGGACGATCGATATAGTAGTAATGCGAGGAATAAGAAAAATTTGTACTAAACGTACATCTCAAATCTTGTCCGCTGCAGGTGTTAGTGATTAGAGATAAATTTTCATGTCCTCGCTGATAATTATTTAAAAATATGATATCGCGATTGCTCGTTAAATTTTAAACTAAGGTTTTGACATAATATTACACAAACTAGCCTCGCTATGTGTAAAGCAAAAATAATTAACGCCGGTAATAAAACCGCTGAGAACGAGATCGATGTTAATGAAATTGACGCTGATGTACGTGGTAGCGATAAAAATCGATTAATCCTTTTCGAAAATTCAAAGATTCATTCGTTACGGGTTTCCTACGTACTCGCGTAAATACAGGCCAGTTAGAGATACGATTAATTGATCCTAACATCACCGTACAAAGAAGACTTAATAGACTTCGCGAGGAAGAGCGCAGAATAGTACATGAGAAAATAAGCGAATAAATTAGAGCCAAATATCATAAGGCCTAGTAATTCACCGTTCGCGAGCCCTATGTTACTTGTGGAAAGAAAGAACGGCTCAGATAGATTGTGTGTAGATTTCCGAGCGCTAGACAAAAACACGGTCGCGGATCGGTATCCCTTACCTCTTATTGCTGATCAAATCGCGAGATTGCAAAACGCGAGATACTTTACTAGTCTAGACATGGCCAGCGGGTTTCACCAAATCCCCATCAATCCTAATTCGACAGGGTATTCCGCGTTCGCTACCCCCGACGGACAATACGAATACATAACGATGCCGTTTGGATTGAAAAAAAAAAAAAAAATGCACCCTCCGTTTTTCAGAGAGCCATTCTCAATGCCTTAGGCGACCTCGCGTATTCGTACGTTGTTGTTTACTTGGACGACGTCCTAATTATTGCCGACTCGATAGATCAAGCTCTAAAAGGATTGCACACCGTATTAGATACCCTCGTAAAAGCCGGATTCTCTTTTAACTTTTCGAAATGTTCTTTTCTAAAGACATCGGTACTCTATTTGGGATATGTAACTCACAACGGAGAAGTTCGTCCCAGTCCGGGTAAAATACACGCCTTGAGTTCTTTACCTGCGTCAACGACCGTCACACAGCTCAGGCAATTCATAGGTTTAGCCTCTTACTTTCGAAAATTCGTCCCTAAATTCTCACTGATAATGAATCCCTTGTACGCACTTACTTCCGGTAATAGAAGCGTAGCTTGGACGGATAGACATGAGAAAAAAAAAAAAAAAAAATAAGGCAAAAGGTAATTTCGTCCTGACCGACGCGCCGGTGTTAATGTTACTTGACCCGAACTATCCGATAGAACTTCATACTGGCGCTAGTTCGGATAAATACGAGGCTATTTTAATGCACAAGACTGAAGGTAAAATATAGAGTAATAGAACATTACAGTGTAAGAAGTAGCCCTGCGGAATCTAGGTATCATTCTTACAAACTAGAAACGTTAGCAATTACAAACGCCGTCGAACACTTTCGCCACTATCTACACGGAAGGAAATTTTTGTCGTCACCGATTGCAATTCTTTAAAGGCATCCAGTGGTAGGGTAAATTTAAATGACAGAGTTTACAGGTGGTGAGCTTACTTTCAAACTTTTACTTTTGACATTCTATACCGGGAGGGTAAACGAAGGGCCCACGTAGATTTCTTCTCGCGAAATCCCGTAAACTTGGATCACCGTACCATCAACATAATTGTAGAGAAAGAAATTGACCTGATCGAAATCTCTGGCGATTGGCTACTAGCGGAACAACGTCGCGACTCACGAATTTCTGAGAACGTCAACAAATTGCAGAACGAGGAGCTCGCGGAAGATATCGCGAATACGTATGAATTACGGTTCGGTACCCTCCATCGTAAAATACAGAAAAAAGGGCAGAACTCTCTGCTGCTCATTGTCCTAGGAGGTTTTTGGTAGTCCGTTATTAACCATGTGCACCAGTCCATTATGCACTTAGGTTGAGATAAAACGCTTGAGAAACTGTACGAGTATTACTGGTTCGAAGGAATGGCGAAGTATGTTCGCAAATTCGTAAAGAACTGTCATGCTTGTCGAGTTTCGAAGGCCAGTTCAGGTAAAATACAAGCTGAATTACATCCTATACCTAAGACCAGCATACCTTGGCATACAGTTCACGTGGACATAACGGGCAAACTAAGCGGTAAAAGTGATTCGAAAGAATGTGTCATTGTTTTGGTCGACGTCTTCACTAAATTTGCATATCTGTATCATACTCGTAAAATAGATTCCCTTAGTACCGTCAAAGCACTTAAGTATGCTATATTTTTATTCGGCAGTCCTTGCTGGATAATAGCGGGTCAAGAGAGGTGTCCTACGGGCAAAGAATTTCAAGATTTTTGTCTAGATAGGCACATTAAACTCCACTTAATAGCAACCGGTGCTAGTAGGGCCAATGGACAGGTAGAGCGTATTATGGGCACGCTAAAAAAATATGTTCGCAACAATAGAAACGGCCGGGTGGTCTTGGCAGGACGCGATTGGGGAAGTACAACTGGCTTTAAATTGCACCACCAACCGCGTGACTAAATCGAGTCCATTGGAACTATTAATTGGTAGAACAGCAAGGACCTTACGACTCGTAGATACCCGATAATATCGAAGAAAGAGAAGTAGATATCTCTGGTGTAAGACAGCAGGCAATAGAGAATATAGAAACTAGTGTTAGGTACGATAAAGGTGGATTTGACAAAACTAAAGCTAAAGTAGTTGGATTTAATCTCGGTGATTTTGTATTACGCAAGAACGAGGAAAGAAACCAAACGAAGTTGGATCCGAAATTCAGGGGCCCATTCGTGATAGCGGAGATTCTGGAGGGAGACAGATATATTCTAAAAACCCTAGACGGCAAACGATCGTATAAGGACAGACACGATAGATTGCGAAAAATGCCAGATGGTTGCATTCCCGCTGAGTTGGACGTCGGTAGTGGTGGTAACTACAGTGACCACGACGATAACGCCTAGCGATAATGTTAGAAAGCCGCCTTGATTTGTTCGGCGCAATGATGTCAGAGAGCCTTGATTTGTTCGGTTCAATGATGTCGGAAAGTCGCCTTGATTTGTTCGGCGCAATGATGTCAGAGAGCCTTGATTTGTTCGGTTCAATGATGTCGGAAAGTCGCCTTGATTTGTTCGGCGCAATGATGTCAGAGAGCCTCGATTTGTTCGGCTCAATGACGTTAGAAAGTCCGTTGGACCGTGTGTTAGATTCACATGTTCCGGGGGCGACAATGTAGTAGAACTCTGAGCAGTCGTGCGATCCAGAAAAAACGAGACTCACTTGGGTGCGAAATCGAAAGTGGTCAATCGTGCCTCTACGACCTGACTGATAACTCACGGGACACAACTGGCACCTTGAATACTAATTATAGCGTACTAATTTTTATTTCCTTCTACTTCTTCTATTGTCAAACCTCCGAACGAAATTTCGTTGTTGCACTGGACCCCTGGCCTACTCGGACTCAACTTTAGCTTAACTTTAGTTAAATTGTGGATAACGTCAGTTGCATCGAATCTAATGTTAGAAAAACTCAATATTCTAGCCACACACGAGGACGTGTGATAGTCAGAATGGCCGTGTCGGAGATGGAAGGACACCGGAGCCTTCCCTTTGGAACTTCGGAAAAATCCCTCAACACCGTAATCTAGATTCTATCATAGGCGTAATTAAACAATTGTCGTCATTCGATCCGATTGTATTTACTCGAGATTTGTGATAGTGAGCTTGGGCTCGAGGCGACAGCCAGTCGCCGAACGTAGCCGCGGTCACGGGATGAACGCTTTGTCTAACAAAGGCATGGAGCAATTCTATAGCTCTTCTTAAAAAAAGGAAATAGTTGTAACACTCGACAGTAAACATTCCTACGGTCTCTGTCCCGTAGCTCGCCACACGCAGACCCTATTCTTCGAGTAAGATGATTGCCAGATGTCGATGCGTCTCCGCAGTACATGTTCAGCTAGCCTGAGGGCCCGTTATAAATCTTAAGATTTAGTTGACTAAAGTCCTTCAAACAGATAAACAGTCTTTGTCCCAACTATGGGAAGATAGGGGAGATCTATTTCTTTCAACGAACGACGTCTCCCACTAGCAACTTTCCCTCGAGGGCGGCTAGCATCTTTTTCTAACCATCGATAGGGAAATTGACCAATTAGCAGCAACGCCAATTTCCCTTACTTTCCGAACGAAGGCTGTCCCCGACGAATCGGATGATCTCGTGTCCTTAGACACACCCCGTTATAGTTTTCCTCTGTGGCATCATCGGGACGGAAATTCATTCTTCCTCGTGGTCCCATCGACACATAAAGTAACTCTTTACGATCAGTGGATATTACGCGTCCGACTTAGATTTTGTGAGCACGTTCATCTATCATCCCGTCGACCGCGGATTCGTTATTGAACCTAGGATCATTGTCATTAGTTTCTCGAATATCTAATTACCACGGTTACTTGTCCAGTTCTATGATAATCGTATCTGCACTAGTCAATGTCTTCTCTATTGCATAACGACACGTGTAATCCAAACGAAGATTCGTTTCACGCCCCTAACCCTAATTCTAATGTAAACCCGACATATATGTATATGTATAAGCACAATGTCATTGCAGTACTGCATATATAGGCTTCAATTATCAATTGATAGTATCTCCTCTGCTATTGGTGATATGTAGACAATTCAATGCGCGTTATACCGCACATTTCCTGCCAAATACAGTGCACATCAACCAGTTTGCGCAATGTCAACTCTGGGCCCTGTCAAATACAGCGTTATTATAGTTTTGGTGATTCTACCTGAAATATTCAATTGAACGTATCACCGTATCCATTGGAAATATGTCGACAGATCGATGCGCGTTATACTCGGCAATAGCTGCCAAATACAGCCCACCTGCTCTTGTTTATATTATGTCAACTCGGGACGAGGACAAATCCAATGTTATTGCAGTACTGCACATTCAGGATTCAACATTCAATTGCACGTATCTCGGATTGCAACGGAGATACGTCGACAATTTGAGGCGCTTTCTACTCCACATTTGTTACCAAATACATGCGCATCGGCCAGTCATTACTATGTCAACCCAGGTCCCTGCCAAATCCTTTGTATTTGCAATATAGCATATTTAGGGTTAAGTGTTTAATTAAACGAATCTCCGCTGCTATTGGTGGCATGTCGACAATTCGATGCGCGTTATACTCCTCACTCGCTGCCAAATACAGCGCACCTGCTCCTGTTTACATTATTTCAACTCGGGTCAAGGTCAAGTCCAATGATATTGCAGTACTCCAGAACCATGCTTCAATATTCAATTGAGAGTATCTCGGGTTCCATCGGAGATATGTGGACAATTTGATGCGAGTTAAATCCCACATTTGCTGCCAAATACAGCGCCCTTCAGCCGGTTTGCGCTATGTCAACTCAGTGCCATGACAAATCCAGCGAAATTACAATTTTGCAGATTCTACCTTAAATTTTCAATTGAACGTATCTCCGTTTCAATTCCAGATATCGATACAATTCGGTGCGCGTTATACTCCTCACACGCTGCCAAATACAGGGCCCTTCAGCCGGTTTGCGCCATGTCAAATATGTGTCCTGTAAAATTCAGCGTAGTTGCAATTTTGTAGAATCTGGCTTAAATATTCAATTGAACGTATCACCGTATCCGTTGGAAATATGTCGACAGATCGGTGCGCGAACTACTCCACATATTCTGCCAAATACAGCGCACATCAACAGATTTACGCAATGTCAACTCTGTGTACTGTCACATCCAGCGTAAATGTCGTTTTGGAGATTCTACCGGATATATTCAATTGAACTGATCTCCGTTTCCATTCGAGATATGTCGACAACTCGATGCACGTTCTTCTCCACATTTGCAGCCAAATACAGTGCACATCAACCGGTTTGCACTATGTTAAATCAACGCCCTGCAATATCCAGCGCAATTGAAACTTTGCGCATTCTACCTAAAATATTCTATTGAACGTATCTCCGTTTCCGTTGGAGATATATCGACAATTCGATGCGCGCTCTACTCCACATTTGCTGCCAAATACATCGTACCTGTTCCTGATTACAGTAGGTTAACTCGGGTCGAGGTCAAATCCAATGTTATTGCGGTACTGCATATTCATGCTTCAATATTCAATTGAACGTATCACCATTTCCATCAGAGATATGTCAACATTACGGTGAGCTTTCTACTCCACATTTGCTGCTAAAATACAGCGGACCAGCTCCTGTTTACGTTATGTCATCTCAGGTCGACGTCAAATCCACTGTTATTGCAGTACTACATATTCATGCTTCAATATTCAGTTGAAAGTATCTCAGCTTCCATCGGAGATATTTCGACAGATCGATGCGAGTTATACTCCACATTGTCTGCCAAATACAGCGCACCCGCTCCTGTTTACATTATGTCGACTCGTGTCGACGTCAAATCCAATGTTTTTGCAGTATTGCATATTCATGCTTTAATATTCAACTGAACGTATCACCATATCCATCAGAGATACGTCGACATTACGATGCGCTATCTACCCCGCATTTGCAGCCAAGCACTGCGCACATCAACCGGTTTGCGCAATGTCAAATCTGAAGTATAACGCGCATCGAATTGTCGAGATCCCACCTATAGCAGCGGCGATACGTTTAATTGAATACTTAAGCCTAAATATGCTAAACTGCAATTACAAAGTATTTGGCAAGGACCAGGGTTGACATAGCAAAAACCGGCTGATGGGCGCTATATTTGGCAGTAAATGTGCGGTATAACGCGCAACGAATTGTCGACATGTCTCCGATGGAAATGGTCATACGTTCAATTCAATATTGAAGCCTGAATGTGTAGTACTGCAATATCATTGGATTTGTCCTGGACCCGATTTGATATAGTGTAAACAGGAGCAGGTGCTCTGTCTTTTGCAGCAAATGTAGAGTATAAGGCGCATTGAATTGTCGACATATCTATAATGGAAACGGAATTACGTTCATTTGAATATTTAAGGCAGAATCTGCAATATTGCAAATGCGCTGGATTTGGAAGTTCACTGAGTTGAAATAGCGTAAATCAGCTGATGTGCACTGTATTTGGCAGCAAATGTGGAGTAGAACGCGCATCGAATTGTCGACATATGTCCAAAGGAAACGGAGAAACGTCCAATTGAATATTGAATACAGAATCTACAAAATTGCAATTACAATTAATTAGCCAGGAACCTGAGTTGACAAAGCTCAAACTGACTGATGTGCGCTGTATTTGGCAGCAAATGTGGAGTAGAACACAGATCGAATTGGAATATCTGGAATAGATTGCGAAATCTGGAATAGAGCCTACGTGCGATTGAATTTTTCAGGTAGAATCTCCAAAACGCCAATTATGCTGGATTTGGCAGGACGAAGAGTTGACATTGCACAAATCGCTTGATGTGCGCAGTTATTGGCAGCAAATGTGAATTATAACGCGCATCGAATTGTCGACATGCCACCTATAGCAGCGGCGATACGTTTAATTGAATACTTAAGCCTAATTGTGCTAAACTGCAATTACAATGAATTTGGAAGGATACACCGTTGACATTGCGCAAACCGGTTGATATGCACTGTATTTGGCAGCAAATTGGGCGAAGAAAGCGCATCGAATTGACGAGAAATCTGGAATAGAAACTGAGATACGCTCAATTGAATATTTAAGACACAATCTGCAAAACTGCAGTAATACTGCGATTCACAGGGCCCAGAGTTGACATAGCGCAAACCGAATGACGTTTGCTGTATTTTACAGCAAATGCGGAGTATATCGCGCATCGAGTCGTCGAGATATCTTGAATAGGAACTGAGATACGTTCAATTGAATATTTAAGACAGAATCTCCAAAAAGCCAATTCCCCTGGATTTGGCAGGACGAAGAGTTGACATTGCGCAAACCGGTTGATGTAATTGAACGTGTCTCCGTTTACATTGGAGATATGTCGACATTTCGATCCGCGATATACTCCACATCTGCTGCCGAATACTGCGTACATCGTTCGGTTTGCGCTATGCCAAATTTGTGCACTGTCAAATACACTGTTATTCCAGTGTTGAAGATTCTGCCTGAAATATTGAATTGATCGAAACTCAGTTTCTATTCCAAATATCTGGACATTTCGATGCGCGTTATACTCCACATTTGCTGTCAAATACAGCGGACCTCCTCCTGTTTACATTATGTCCACTCGGGTCGAGGTCAAATCCAATGTTATTGCAGTACTGTATATCCACGCTTCAACATTCAATTGAACGTATCTCCGTTTCCATTCGAGATATGTCGACAAATCGATGCACGTTCTTCTCCACGTTTGCAGACAAATACAGTGCACATCAGCCGCTTTGCGCTATCTCAACCCTGGTCCCTGCTAAATCTTTTGTAATTTCAGTTTAGCATATTAGGCTTAAATACTCAATTGAACGTATCTCCGTTTCCAGTCGAGATATGTCGACATTTCTATGCGCGCACGACTCCACATATGCTGACGAATACAGCCCACACGGTTCGGTTTGCGCTATGCCAAGGCTGTGTCCTGTCGAATACTGCGTAATTGTCGTTTTGGAGATTCTGCCGGAAATATTCAATTGAACGTGTCTCCGTTTCCATTGGAGATATATCGACAATTCGATGCGCGTTATACGGCACATTTGCTGCCAAACACAGCGAAACCTGCTCCTGTTTACATTACGTCAACTCGGGTCAACGACAAAACCAAGGTTATTGCAGTACTGCGCATTCAGGCTTCAGTATTCAATTGAACGCACCTCCGTTTCTATTGGAGATATCTCGACAATTCGATCCGCGATATACTCCACAATTACTGCCAAATATAGCGCGCATCAGCCAGATTGTGCTATGTCAAACCTGATCCCTGTCAAATCCTTTGTAATTGCAGTTTAGCATATTTTGGTTTAAGTATACAATTGAACGTATCTCCACAGATATTGGTGGTATGTCGACAATTCGATGCGGGTTACACTCCACATTTGCTGCCAAATACAGCGCACATCGTTCGGTTTGCGCTATGTCAACTGCCAAATACCTTGTTATTGCTGTTTTGGAGATTCTGCCTAAAATATTCAATTGCACGTATCTCCGTTTCAATTGGAGATATGTCGACAATTCGATGCACGTTATACTCGTCACTCGCTGCCAAATACAGCGCCCCTCAGCCGGTTTGCGCTATGGCAACTCTGTGTCATGTCAAATCCAGCGTAATTGCAATTTTGCAGATTCGTTCTTAAATATGCAATTGATCGTAGATACGCTGCTATTGAAGATATAGTTAAGAAAATGAGCGGATTCGCAAATACGGATAATTGACTTTATTTCACACACAACAGCTATACATCTATATTACACTCTGAAGACCGTCTTGCACGCACGCTTGTTGCCAACCGACTATCCTAGAATATTCTAACGACAGTCTTTTGTCTCAACTAAGACCTGGACGCCCTCTGACGCTCACACACACACTCCCATGTACAGTGTAAATGTATCATTTCCCTAACAGATATGTCGACAATTCGATGCACGTTCTTCTCCACCTTTGCTGCCAAATACAGAGCATATCAATCGGTTTGCGCTATGTCAAATTAGTGCCCTGCCAAATCCAGCGCAATTGCAATATTTCAGATTCTATCTTATATAGTTAATTGAACGTACCTATGCTGCTATTGGTGATATGTCGACAATTCGATGCTCGTTGTTCTCCACATTTGCTACCAAATACAGCGAACATACTCCTGTTTACGGTATGTCAACTCTGGTCCAGGTCAAATCTAACGTTATTACAGTTCTGCACGTACAGGCATCAATACTCAATTCAACGTAGCTCCGCTGGTATTGGTGATATGTCGACAATTCGATGCATATTATACTGCATAATTGCAATCAAATGCAGCGCACATGCAGCCCGTAAGTGCTATGTCAACTCTGGGCCCTGTCAATTACATTGTAATTGAAGTTTATCATATTTAGGCTGCAGTATTCAATTAAACATATCTACACTGCTATTGATGATATCTCGACAATTCGATGCGCGTTATACTCCTCACTCGCTGCCAAACGCGGCGCCTTTCAGCTGGTTTGCGTTATGTCAACTCTGGGCCCTGTCAAATATAGCGTTATTGCAGTTTTGGAGATTCTGCCTGAAATATTCAATTGAACGTATCTCCGTTCTCTTTGGAGATTTGTCGACAACTCGATGCGCGCTCTACTCCACACATACTGCCAAATACGGCGAGCGTCATTCGGTAACGCTATGTCAAGTCTGGGCCCTGTCAAATACAGCGTTATTGCAGTTTCGGAGATTCTGCCTGAAATATTCAGTTGCACAGTTGAAGTGGTCACCACTTATAAGAAATCTCTACATCTGGTCTTTTTAGTTTTCTCAAGCACTGAAGCCGTCCACAGCTCGTAGACAAAGACAGCGACGAAGTCAGACCATAAACAGTAGACAGGCGACGTTGGCTTCGGCGTTTTCAGTTATTGGGTAACTCAGCTAGCTTGCGGATATGGACCAGCTCAAATTGTATTCTTACTTCTAACTACACTTCTATTTAAATATATTTTCTGTCTTACAATTTATCCACGAGAATTCTCTGTTTACACATCGAACAACCTCAACATGCACGTATCTCAGTTATTGTTCCAGATATCTCGACAATTCGATGCGCGCTATACCGCACATTTGCTGCCAAATACAGCGCACCTGCCCCTGTTTACATTATATCAACTCGGGTTGAGGTCAAATCCAATGTTATTGCAGTATTGCATATTCAGGATTCAATAATCAATTGAACGTATCTACACTGCTATTGATGATACCTCGACAAGTCGGTGCGCGTTATACTCCTCATTAGCTGCCACTACAGCGCAAATCGTCCGGCTAGCGCATTGTCAACTCTGTGTCCTGTGAAATCCAACATAGTTGGCGTTTTGGCGATTCTGCCTGAAATATTCAATTGTACGTATCTAAGTTTGTATTCCAGATATCTCGATGATTTCATGCGCGCTGTACTCCACATTTGCTGCTAAATACAGCGCACCTGGTTCTGTTTACATTACGTCAACTAGGGACGATGACAAATCCAATGTTATTGCAGTACTGCATATTCAGGATTCATTATTTCATTGCTCGTTTCTACACTGCTATTGGTGATATCTCGACAACTCGATGCGCGCCCTACTCCACATATGCTGCCAAACACAGCACATGTCATTCGGTTTGCGCTATGGCAACTCTGGGCCCTGTCCAAGCAAGTGCAATTGCCGTTTTGGAGACTCTGCCGGAAATATTCAATTGAACGTGTCTCCGTTTCCATTGGAGATATATCGACAATTCGATGCACGTTATACCGCACATTTGCTGCCAGACAATGCGCAACCTGCTCCTGCTTACATTATGTCAACTCGCGTCAAGGTCAAATCCAATGTTTTTGCAGTACTGCATATTCACTATTCAATATTCCATTGAACGTTTCTACACTGCTATTGGCGATATCTTGACAACTCGATGCCCGTTATAGTCCACATTTGCTGCCAAATACAGCGCACCTGCACCTGTTTACATTATGTCAACTAGGGTGCAGGTCAAATCCAATGTTTTTGCAGTACTGCATGCTCAGTATTCAATATTCCGTTGAACGTTTATAGACTGCTATTGGTGATATCTCGACAATTCGATGCGCATTATACTCCACATTTGCTGCCAAATACAGCGCACCTGCACCTGTTTACATTAGGTCAACTCGGGTCGAGGTCATATCCAATGATTTTGCAGTACAGCAGATTCAGGCTTCAATATTCAATTGAACGTATCTCCGTACCCATTGGAGATGTGTCGACAATACCATGCGCGATATACACCATGTTTACTGCCAAATACAGTGGACATCAACTGCTTTGCGCAATGTCATCTCTGTATCCTTTCAAATCAATTGTAATTGCTATTTAGCATATTTAGGCTCAAGTACTCAATTAAACGTATGTGCAGCTGGTATCGCTGCTATGTCGATTAATCAATCGATGCGCATTGCAGTCCACATTTGCTGCCAAATACAGCGCCCTTCAGCCGGTTTGCGCTAT